>KK906568.1:0-14232 GCA_000696445.1 Aquilaria agallochum
TTCCATATGCCTCAGCAATTGGATCTATCATGTATGCCATGATATGTACTCATCCCGATATCTCATATGCTTTGAGCATGATGAGTAGGTACCAATCAAACCCCGGTGAGAGTCACTCGATAGCTGTTAAGAACATCCTTAAGTACTTACGAAGGACTAAGGATGCATTCTTGGTCTTTGGAAGTGAAGATGAGCTCGTTATAAGGGGTTACACTGATACAAGCTTCCAATCCGATAAGGATGATTTTAGATCGCAATCTGGTTATGTGTTTTGTATTGGAGAGTTCAAAGCAAGAGACAGTAGCTGACTCTACAACAGAATTTGAGTACATTGCCGCCTCTGATGTCGCGAAGGAGGCAGTTTGGATCAAAAAGTTCATCACTGAACTTGGAGTGGTTCCAAGCATTACTGACCCGATAGAGCTCTATTNACACATAGAGCTATTTGGATCATTAGAGTGCATGGGCTAATTATTTGGGTTATGGTTTTACTTTAATTACGTATTAATAATGGGCTAAAGAGTTGAGCCATTATTAAGCCCGAAATTAAATCCTAATTGGATTAGGGCTTTGAAACCCATTAGGCCTGGAAGTTGAGTCTCACTATAAATACAACATTTAAGTGAGAAATTCACAGGTCTCCTTGCCCTAGCCTTCAAAAAGGACAGCCAAACTCTTCTCTTGCAATTCCTTGGAGGACGCAAGCTAGCACTGCAAGCGCAAGAGAAACGCATCTGCCGGGACATGGTGGAAGCGTGGTGATCCCGAGAGGCTCATGTGGATACCATATAGAGCCTGAACACGTCAACTGTTCAGGTTTTATGATTCGACTCTACAGTTGAGTGAGAGATCTCAACCGAAAATTAGGTATGAAAATTTTCGAACACCCGGTTTGCCCCGTTTCACTTGGATCCTGGACGGTTTCGGTTAAATTCCACTGCGCTGTTTGGCTCCCGAAACCCATCAGAATGAATTGTAGGCGACGAATGGGGACATCAGTTAATGACGAACGAGGAGAATGGGGCAGACCAAAACAAGTGGTTAAGGGCTTGGAACGACAAAGAAGTGAGGGCGAATGACAAGGGATGGTGGAGGGAGATGTAAATGGCGAGATGGGCAAGAGAGATGAAAGAGTTTGGCTAGGAGATGAGATAGGCAAGATAGGCAAGAGAGATGAGAGATTTCAGTTAAGAGATGAGAGAGGCAAGGGAAGAGGCTAATAAAGAGAGCTAGGGTATGATGCATAGATGTATATATATAGGCTGAGTTATCATATGTATATATGGGCTAGGGTTAGTTGGTATTGAGCCCAAATTAAAAAGGAAAGACATGTCCCAAACTCCAATAAATCAAGGAGGACAGTTCAAATGTGTGTTGTGTGTGACATATGTGTGTATAATGTAAATATAAATATCAATATAAGTTTAAATATAAATATTATTATTATTATTGATAATATATATACATACATACATACACACACATACATACATACATATACATACATACATATATATATATTATTTATAATAAAATATTTTCAAAATACGACTTTACTTTTTAAAATTTTAAAATTTATTAGTTCAATAGCACCACTTTTTTAGTGTTCTAATATACTTTTTTTTACTTGGTTTCCAATTTGGTATTTAAATTTCAATATAGGCTACCCTTTTCTGATTTAAATCCAATTAATAGAAACTTGATATGAAAATATGATCTATATAAATAAGTTCATATATATGTATAAATAATAATAATAATAATAATAATAATAATAATAATAATAATAATGATTATTATTATTATTATTATGTCTAACAATATGTTCACATACACACACACACACAATATATATATATATATATATATATATAATTATATATATATATATTCATTTTTTTATATTTTTAGGTAAAATAATTTATAAATATGTGTAAAATATATGTAAAATATATTTCTAACAACTTTTTGCATTGAAAATTTCCAACAACCAATGTGTTGGAAACTAAATTTTAAAATTTCCAACGGCTAGGACGTTGGAAATAATGTTGTTGAAAATTTCCAATGCATTGGCTGTACGAAAATAGTCCCCAATCTTTTCAACGGCTCTTTGTGTTGGAAATTTCCAAAAGTCTGGCCATTTAAAATTTGACCATTTGAAAATGCCTATTTTTTAGTAGTGAATGTAGCTAGATGTCCTGGGTACCCAAAAACAGTGCAGTTGACGATGTGCTATCCATAAATGTTGGGGGCACTTGTGTCTTGAGCACTTGTGTCGATGGCAACTGTGTGTTCAACACCTTTTGTATGCGTCAGATGTAGCATAGTATGCATCAAAATGAATTAGGGCAGTCCTGGCCATGTGATAATTGAGTAGGGCATTGTGCTTGTCTTATATCAATGAGAAGGTTAGAGGTTCCGCACCCACACCATGCTACATAACTAAAAAGGTGACAATTTAGTCACTATACTTTTAATTATGTACAAGTATGTGCTTGGAATTTTAAATACTTTAAAATTAAAGTTTGAAAAATAACGATTTAGCCATTATGCTTTTCATAATTAAAATGTTGCTAATTTTTAAATATTTTTTCAATAAAGTAACTAATGTTCAAAATTTACAATTTAGTCATTAAAATTTTAATTATTGACAAGTAGGTCCCTCAAGTTTTAAATATTTTACAATTAACTGCTTAAAGTTTGAAACTGACAATTTAGTTACTATACTTTTAAATTATTGGCAAGAGGGCCCTCAAATTTTAGAGTTGAATATCTAAAGATTGAAAAGTTATACTTTAGTCCCTATACTTTAATTATTTTACAATTAAGTATCTAGGTTCTAGAAAGTGAAAATTTTGCTACTGAATTACATTGATTACCTAAAGATCACTCAAACTTCCCAAATAACACACAAGTTGCCTATAATTAGGGCAACACCCTAAATAGACCTAACAAATTGATATTAATCAAATAAATGAAAATCAATCAATCAATAGGGATGAAAAATAGCAAAAAATCACAAAAAAACTGGAAATTTTAAAGTAATTGGACTTGAAGTTGTGCTTTACAAAAGGTGTTGATGGTGAACTGATAGTGGCGTAATGATTAGCGGCAATGGTGAAGCAACAAAGGCAAATATTGATGTCAATGGGGTCAATAAAAGATTTAGAAAAGATGAAGGGAGAGTTGATGTGAATGGATAGGAGGATTAAAGGGGAGTTGATTGGGTTGAACATTGTGATGTCTATATAACTTTTTTCTATCAAAATTGTCATAGAAATGTTGTAAAAATGGTGAAACAATTACACTTCAAATCTCCTAATTGGCTAGAAATTATGACAATTATGCAATGTTTTTTCTCGATGATGATTATAATTGTCAAAATTTTAAGCTTCCATTAATTGGTCACATTTCTAATAAGTTGATTACTTGTGAAAACATTGCTATGAATGTTTAGTATAATTGCACTTATGTTGTATTTTAGGAAAATTTGATGATTTTCTTACATTTTTTATTCAAAACCCAGCTATACTCTATCAGTGACTAAACTCTAACCTTTCAAACATGGAAGACCTGAAATTTTTTTTAGTGGCAACAAAGAATTTATTGAAAAAAAGTGAATAATACAAAGGTTTCAGCAAATTACTAGATCCAAAGTCTAAGAAGTAAATTCTAAGCTAGCTAGGATCATGACACAATTTGTACCATAAGCAGTGCAACTTTCTACACCTATTTACAAACCAAAAAAAAAAAAAAGATAAGGCCTTTACTTTGTCGAATAGTTCAAGGCAAACAAAATCCTTCACTTGAAATACCTTCATGTTCCTTCTCTGTGAAATTAACCAAGTAGCTGTATAAAAAGTAGCTTCCTAGAATAGCAAAAGATCTTTCCTTTTTAACAAAGTTGAATGAACGCTAAGAAGTTCACTAAGTCGATTAAAAAAAGGACATGCCAAATTCCACCATTTAAAAACATTTTCCTAGACAATTGAGACAAGAGGGTACCTGCAGAGAACATGATATGTATTTTCTTCTGAGCTATTGCATAACTGATAAAGTACACTTGCCAAAAGCAGAACTTTTCTGTGAAGATTCACCTTAGTTACTATTCAGTCTTGAAGTGCCTTATAAACAAAAAGATTTTATTTTGAAGGAACAAAGGTGGTGCAAACCCCATTGGTATAAGGATCAAGAAATGCACCTAAGGTTGCTACAAGCTCCACAAATAATACTCTAAATGACTAGAATTTAACCACCACCCCTAACTAACCTGTGGTTAGAAATGAGAAGTATAAAGAGGAACAAAGAAAGCCAAGTTTCCTTATGCACCAAGGCAAGTTCATAAAGAATTAAAGAGAAAAGATTTTCAAGCAATATTTTGTAAATTTTGATTCTATATGTTTACAAGTAGATTTGTGGCCTTTTTATAGTGATTCCTAGGCTAAGAAGTTAGAATCACATAGGAAACAAACTACCTAAAGCCTTTATTAAGCTAGAAGTCCTAAACCAAGTATAACTTGTACTAAACTAAGTCTAAAACTCTGACTTCGAATAAGACCATGTTCAACAGTCCAAATAAAAACTGTTCTAAATACATAAAATGACAAGTTCACTCTAGCTCACTCAAGCTCACTCAAGAGAGTTCCAAATATGGCAACTAGAAAGGTCTAATAAGCTATGTCACTCATTTGGCCAACTTATGTGAGCTCAATAGGGCACACCTATAGTACTTTGGTACCACCATTAGACTCATGAAAGTGTGATCTAGCTTCCAAGCAACTTGAATCATGGTCATGTATAGGCTTGCACTCGGGTGGCACCATGGTGCATGCTCCTCAGGTGTATAGGGGCTCTAAGAGTGCATGTCTGTCTTCAAGCCTTAGAATGGTACACCAAGCTATATCTTCAATCATTTATTGACCACAAGGTGTTCCAGGTACTCCATGAGAGTTTCCAACTCTAACTTGCATGAAGAAGTGCCTGACAAGTACATGAAGTGCCATGGCCAACTCCTTAACCATCTTCCATGTGATAGGTCGACTTATGACCTTCAAATGGTCTTTGGTTTTGCCTCCTTGTTTTGAATGAAATTCACCTTACTTAGAAAGAGTTGTCCCCAAATCTACATGTTTAGACAAAGACAAATTAGAGACATCAAAGGTGCCACTAACATTATACTCACCTAGTAAGTCAAGCATGCATGCATGATCACTAATTTTCTTGACAACTTAAAAATGACCATCTCCTCTTGGATGAAGCTCTGTCCTTCTACTTGCTAGAAACCTGCCAAACCCAATCTCCAAGTTCAAAGGTCACCTTTTTTGGCCTTGGTTTACTTTCTTTGCATATTGTTGGTTCTTGAGCTCAAATTGCATCTTAACCTTCTCATACAACTTTCTAACCTTTTCAACCTTCCTTTCACCATCCAAACAAGAAATATCATTAATAGGCAAAGGTGAAAGATCCAATGGAGTAAAAAGATTAAAGCCATACATAAATTTAAATAGTGAAAAACCAGTAGTACCATGCATAGCTCTAGTGCAAGCAAACTTAAGATGAGGTAAACAATCCTCCCATGAGTTCAAATTTTTACCTATGATAACTTTAAGCATAGAACCAAGAGGTCTATTGGTTACCTTAGTTTGACCATCTATTTATGGGTGACATGATGTAGAAACACAAGAGCTTTTTACCAAGCTTCCTCCATGACATCTTCCAAAAGTGACTCAAGAACTTTTAGTCTCTATAAAAAAACAATGGTCTTTAGAACTCAATAAAGTTGAATGGCCTCCCTAAAAAACAATTCAACGACATTGGTAACATCATTTATTTTATTGCATGGAAGAAAATATGTCATCTTAGAAAACCTATCTACTACAACAAACACAAAGTCTTGGCCTTTGCTAGTCCTAGGTAAGCCTACCATGAAGTCCATAGAGATATCCATCCAAGAATGTGAAGGTGTAGGAAGTGGTGTATATAACCTAGTTGTTTGTGATGACTTAGCTTTCCAACATGTATTGCAATGCTCACAAACCATCTTAATATCTTTCACCATATTTAGCCAATAGTAATGTTCTTTCAAAACAAGCAAAGTCTTAGCCATCCCAAAATGACCCATCAATCCGCCACGATGTGCCACTTTTGTAAGCAATTCTCTTAGTGAAGTCTTAGGCACATATAACTTGTTTTCCTTGAAAAGAAAGCCATTAACCTGGTAAAACTTCTCAAAAGCAGTTTTAGCACATTTAGCATAAACCTTAACAAAATTATGATCAGAAGCATACAAGTCTTTCAACTATTCAAAACCAAGTACTTTAGCTTCTAAAGCATAAAGTAAGGCATAACTTCTTGAAAGAGCATCTGTAATGTTTTATGTATCTTGCTTATATTTAATGACATATGGGAATGACTTAATGAACTCCACCCATCTTGCATGCTTCCTATTCAACTTGCCTTGTCCACCAAGAAACTCAAGGGCTTGATGATCCGTATGAATCACAAACTCTTTAGGCTTCAAATAATGTTGTCATGTCTTCATTGTCCTTACCAAGGCATATAGCTCCTTGTCATATGTAGGATAGTTAAATGTGTCACCATTGAGCTTTAATCTAAAGCAAATGGGCTGCCTTTTTGCATCAAGACAACTTTAATACCTATTCCTGAGGTGTTACACTCAATCTTAAAGTTTTAGCAAAGTAGTGCTAAAAGTGGTACATGACATAAATTTTCCCATAACAATAGGAAAACATCATTTTGTGTCTTTCCCAACTTAAATCCCACATTCTTCTTAACTACTTCAGTAAAAGTTGCAACAATGATTGAGAAATTCTCAATAAACCTCCTATAGAAGCTAGTTAACCCATGAAAAGATCTTACCTTTGAAATGGATGTGAGAATGGGTCATTCTTAAATTGCCTTCACCTTTTCTTGATCAACCTCAATACCTTTAGAACTCACAACATATCCAAGAAAGATTACTTTATCAACACAAAAAGAACACTTTTTCAAGTTAGCATACAACTTTTGATCCCTCAATGTTCCTAACATTTGCTTTAGGTGTTCCACATGCTCATCTAGGCCTTTTCTATAAACTAAGATATCATCAAAGTAAACAATAATAAACCCACCAATGAAGTCATGTAAAACCTGATTCATAAGCCTCATAAGTGCGAAGAGCATTAATTAAACCAAATCGCATTGCGAACCATTCATAAAGCCCAAATTTGGTTTTAAAAGATGTTTTTCACTCATCCCCTTCCCTCATTCTTATTTGATGCTATCCACTCTTTAAATCAATCTTAGAAAACAAAGTAGAACCATGCAACTCATCCAACATTTCATTAAGTCTAGGGATAGGGTGTCTATGCTTTATAGTGCTTTTGTTGACAGGCCTATAATCCATGACCATGTGCCAAAGATCCATCCTCCTTTGGCATCAAACACACAGTTATAGCAGATGGACTCATGCTTTCATTTGGATCTCCCTAGCCTCCTCAGGGTTGGTCATGTATGCAGCCAATAGAAGCTCAAGAAATGAAGTCAATTTGGTGGTCTATCCCTCTTATTGGTGGTAAACCCCTCAGCTTCTCAAGGAAAACATCTTTAAATTCATGCAAAAAAGACACAATAGAACTAGGAAGAGAGGTTAGCTCATGTATAGTAAAAAAAATCTTTGTAAAGTAAAAGAAACACCAGTCTTTGTGCTTGAATGACTTGCCTTATATCTTTCATTTTAGTAATACAACACTCTTTCTTTTCACTCAGCTTCCATTCATACTTTTTTCTCAGGAACTCTCTACTCTTCTTCCTTTAAATTCTACTCTCCTTACTTTTCCTCTTGGTTGTTCTCTTAACTTTCCCTTTATGCTTTTCTCTTTTGCTCTCAACTTTTCATTCATTCATTTTTCTCTCAACCTTTGAAGCGTGTGTTGATTTTCCAAGACTTGTTGTGGAGTAAGTGAAAGAAGTGTAACTGGCCCCCCTTCATGGGAAAAAGAGTAAAAATTTATACACCATCATGAGTAACCTTTCAATCATATTGCCAAGGTCTCCCAAGTAAGATATGACAAGCTTGCATAGGTATAACATCACAAAGAACTTCATCATGGTAAGTTCTAATCTTAAAAGCAACAAGAACTTGCTTTAACAGCCTTATCTCACCCGCCTCATTCAATCATTGCAACCTATATGGAGCTTTTGTGTAGGAAGTTGTAACTTTTCCACTATGATAGAGCTTGCCACATTAGTGCAGCTTCATCCATAAATAATAAGGCTGTATATTTTCCATTGAACTCTGCATCTAGTGTGAAATATGCACTCCCTTTGGTTGGTCTCCTCCTTGGCTTACACACTTAGAGCCCTCTTTACAAAAAAAGCAAAATTTCCATCTTTAGCCTCCATTTGGCCAATAGGAATGTCCTCTAAAAGTGGTATGTCATCAATGTTGTCTTGTAAGGCATCTTCATCTTCAAAAGTGATCTTTCCATCCTCTCTAATGATCATAAAATTCTTGTTTGGGCAGTCTTTCATGTAGTGTCCTTTTCCTCTACATTTGAAGCACTCTATCTCTCTAGCTTTAGGAACATTCTTAGGTTAAGGTGTGGACTCATGTTGAGGTCGAGATATGGCCCCCTTGTATTTGGAATCATATTCCCTCTCCGAACCTTCTACCATACTGGCTAGAAACAAATACTCTTCCCTACAACACTCAAACTCTTAATTTTGTTTGTGAGAATATTGCTATCAAAGAGATCCCAAAAGTTCTAAGCAAACTATTTTCAAAGCACACAAGAAAACTTGAATTTCTTTGAAGCTAATGCTTTTATATCAAAACATAGGTGAGATAACAAATTTGAAAGGTTTTAGAAGCTCTAACAATGAAAGATTGCAAGAACCACAAGAAAAAGCACAATAGAGCAAAACCAAATGGAAACTAGGGTTTTGGATGCAAAATTAAGGAAAATTGTGCAAGATTTGTGAAATATTTTTTGGAACAATGTTTTTATTTTTTATGTTTTGTTGCTAGAAACACTACCAAACAGGTTTCTTGCTACAAATAAAGCAAAGAAAAATGATTAATTACAGCAAATGGTTCAAGAAACCCTAATTCTTGCACAAGCAAACTTGATGGAATTGAAACACCTGTTCTTGGGACTTTTTATTTTTATTTTTATTTTCTTAATATTTTGGAAATCAACATAAAATGACACAAAGAATTTTTGGGCATTTTGGCACACATTTGAATGATGAGCTACTTTTTGTATGCAAAGGATTCTTAACTCGATGAATTTGCACACTTTGGCCTGAAACAATCAAGAACCAAATGGAATGCATTAAATATGATTAAAACTAAATGAAATTGATGAAATATGAAGGAAACACTAAAATTTGTAAAAAAATAATGAAATAAAACAAGGCTGGACTGAAAGAGAACTAAGGAAATTGAATGTGTGTAAGATTCATGTTTTTTGGTTGTTCTAGGTTGAAATCAACTTGGATTGGCTTGGAACACAAGGAAACAGATAAAAAATAGATAAATATAAAGGAAACCATGAATTGGAATAAAAATAATGAAAGAAAATGCTGCTAAACATAAGGAAAACTAAGAGAAACAAGAATGGATGTAAATAGTGCTAGTTGAGTGTTTTTAGTGTTGTTTCTTGATATTCAGCAAGACAAAGCCTGGAATGAATTGAAATGAACCTAAAAAAAGAAAGAACCAGACTAGGAATGTTGAAAAATGAAGGAAAAATAAACTGGAAATAATAAAGAAACAAAGATAGAATAAAAAATACTGGATATGTTTTCAGTTTTGAAGTTGTGGCTTTGATACCATTTGAGGTGAACCCTGCTAGTATAAGGACCAAGAAAAGCACGCAAGAGTGCTAAAAGCTCCACAAATAACACTCCAAATGATAGAAATTTGACCCTTACTGCTAACCAAAATGTGGTTAAAAGTGAGAAGTATAAAGAAGAATAAAGAAAGCCAAGTTTCCTTATGCACCAAAGCAAGACAAAGAACTCAAGAGAAAAGCTTTTCAAGAAATATTTTGTAAATTTTAAATTTTTATGTTTACAAGTAGATTTTGGCCTTTTTATAGTGATCCTTAGGCCCAGAATTTTGAATTACATAGGAAACAAGCTACCTAAAGTCCTTATTAAGCTAGAAGTTCTAAACCTAGTATAAATTGTATCAAACTTAGTCTAAAACTCAAATATAACTTAGAATAAGAACAAGTTTGGCCATCCTAATAAAAACATGTTCTAAATATGAAAAAATACAAGCTCACCCTAGCTCACTCAAGAGTGTTCCAAATATGGCAACTAGGAAGGTCTAGCAAGCTATGCCACTCATTTGGCCAGCTCATGTTAGCTTAATGAGGTGCACCAAATGTGGTTTGGTGCCACCATTTGACTCAAGAAAGTGTGATCTAGATTTCAAGCAACTCGAACCATGGTTATGTCCAGGGGTGTACTCGGGTTGTACTATGGTGCATGCTTACTGGGTGAATAGGGGCTCCAAGGGTGCATGTGTGTCTTCAAGCCTTAGAATGGTGCACCAAGCTATATCTTCACTATTTGATTGGCTGTAAGGTGTTCCATGGGAGTTTCCAGCTCCATCTTGCATGAAGAATTGCATGACAAGTGCATGAAGTGCCATGGCCAACTCTTTAGCCTTCTTACCTATGATAGGTCCACTTGTGATCTTCAAAGGGTCCTTAGGTGTGCCTCCTTGTTTTACATCAAAAGGTATTCTACTTGGTGCAACTATTGTCACCTATGTGAGAGGACTAAGTGAAATGTTTTTCTGGTAACCATTTTAAATCTCTAAAGGCATAATCTCCATTGCTGCTTTGCCGTAGCAAATTGCATCCATCTTGCCAAGGTTATCCTACACACCACTAAGCAAATAGACAATGTTTTGAAGTTCAGAAAGTTCCTGTAGCAAATTGTATCCATCTGGCCAAGGTTATCTTGCAACGAATTGCATCCATCTAGCTTTATTCTTATCACTACCTATTTTTTGAAACTAAAAATATCCCCCTTTCATAAACTTTGTAAATAAGGCATGAATCCAACCTATAAAACCTAAGGAAACTCTCCTTTAAACTAGCCTCTCCAACCCAAAAAACATCCCAAAATTTTATTTTTCCCTATTACCCACCTTCCATTTAAAAGTCTTTTTAAACTCCACACCTAACTCTTCTATTATAGCGTCTATATTAATGACATTCTCCTACATTCTTCCTTTCCTAGCCCCAACTTGACCTTCTAACCAATCCCCATTAGCTCCATAGATTGAATCTATAATTCTCCCCTATAAAACATCTTTTTCTGTCCAATATCTCTACCACCATTTCCCTAATAGTGCTACATTTGACACCTTCAAACTACCTATGCTCAAACTGCCCTTTTCTTTGCCAGATATCACGTTTCTCCAAGCTAGCCATGCTACTTTTTCCTACCCTCCTTTGAGCCCTCTAAAAAAATGAAGGTCAAAGGCTTTCAAGGTAGCAAAGAACATTCAATAGGGCATGAAACACCGTTTTAGGAGACATGATTGTTAATAATTAAAATGTTTTGTTAATAATTCAAAAGTTTGAGGACCAAGTCTATAAAAAACTATTTATTTTTTTGTTTGTTAATTTATTATTTATATTAATATATGTATTCATTTATGTCTACGTAGGCTATCCATGTGATCCCCACCCCTTTTCAAGTTTAGGTTTTCATTGGTCACTAAGACCAAAGTGATGTTTGTTTATGTTTATATATGTGTTCGTGTGTTTAAGTTTGTTCATTTATACTTATTTACATTCATTTAAATAGTTCATGAATTTGTTCATATATATCATTGTGAACACGTTCATTTATTTCTATTCATGAACACATTTATTCTTTTTATTTGTTTATAGCTGTTCATGAACAAAATCAACACCTTTTTTCTCCAAATGAACAAAGGAACATGAAAAAATCTTATTCATGTTCATGCTCTATTAAAACCTAGATGAATACATATGATCAGAACTCATTCGTGTTCATTTAATTCAATTATAGATATACTAATTAAACACCACAACTAGCTATGAGTCCATGAGTCATGACGAGTGTTTTGAGACAGCTAACATCAGAATTGGGGCAGACAACTTGCTTCAACATTATCTTCCTGCTCCACTGTTAGGTGTTGGTATACATTAGGATTAAGTACTAAATTTACCACTCTAAACTAGTCAAATGACCAATTTTACCATCAAACTTTCAAGTGTACCAAATTTGCTACTGAACTTTACCCCTGAGAACAAATTTGCCACTGACATTACAAAAATTTGCAAATTTGCTACTCATCTGTTAAACGATTGTTAAATCAAGGGGGAAAATAACAAATTTAGTCCTTGGTTCGTCATGTTTCTTCTGCAAGTTCCCTAACTTTGGCCATCTAGTGATCATGTCATCTTTTTCACCATTTACTTACCCTAACATTGGAAGTCAAATTTCAACCTAACAAAACATGGCATGAGTTTTCCCCTAACTCCAAATTTATCATACCCTTCGGAAGCCCTTATTTTATGGCCAACTGTCTCCATTTCGGAGACCACCCTTTGATGACTTGCCATTCCAACTGATCAAAAGTTGATTCTAATCATGCTCCTTCCATAAAAGTGGTGCAATTCTTCCTTAATTTATCTTTCAACATTAATTTCATTTCATAGATCCATCCCTGTTTGACATAGAAGTTTTAATTTTCTGTTCTCTAGTTTTCTTGATCACCAAGTGTTGTAAGGGTTATTGTTCTAAGGATGATAATTTATGTAACCTTGCAATCGCATTTGAATCATGAGCTAATTATTCAGGCTTAATTCATCAATCTGAGTCAAATTAGTTTTCTAGCTTCATTTTCTAACATTGTTCAAGAAGATAATAAAGGGAGGGTGCAACAAGTCCTCCAAATTGGATTCTAAGGATCTGACCGGCCATCCCAGGTTTGCTCCAGGTGCCAGTATGGTCATGAGCCACACCTCACAAATAGGCTTGACTCCTTTAGTGCTAGTAGAATGCGGGATAACCTCTCTTCTTCAATTTATTGAGGAGATAGGAAAAAGCAACGTTGAGGATGAAGAGAGTCAACTGGCCAGTGGTCCATCAGCTGTTCAGCGTACCACCATATATTGAAGAAGATGGTATGATCACCTGATGGGTAAACTTAGGGCACAAGTATATGAAACTTAAAGAACCAAGGATCAAAATTAGTGCTTTGACTAGTTTAGAGCGGTAAATTTGGTACTTAATCGGCATACATTAATAAGCTTAATGGCAATAACATCATGTATGAAAAAAACATTGGTTCCATAAATTTATTCTTTCTTTTCCTATTACGAATTGCAATATAACTATGGCAAAATACATTACTCATTAACAATTCACATGAAGTTACTAGGACATGTTTTAGATAATAAGAAAATCACCAAACGACATGTGGATACAGATCTCCTAGCTAGTGCAAAATATCAAATATCTACAAGACAAACAAAAAACACATCCACGGACAAGAAATATATGTCATTGCTGAGTAGGAATAGAAGCGGCATGATGAAAAATCTAGATTAATTAGTCATGAAGGTGATAATTAGGCTCTTAATTGTGGTGGTTAAACTCATCTTTGTTTGTGTCACCTTGAAAACCATAGATTCCTACATAATTATCACTATAATTGACTCTACATCTCCCAAGAGGGAAAGTAGTTCTGCTTTCTATCCTTCACTTGTTGGTACAAAATATGATATCCATATGATTACAGCACATCATGAACCAATGTGAATTGGTCTTGCTAAGAAGGGGGGTTCTTGCATCCACCTTGGGGAAGGTACGATGAAAGGAACTTCCATTTATTTCTTTTAAATTGGTTGTTTTATCTTTTTTTTTTGTTATTGCGATGATAAAGAATGAAGTAGAGATGAATCATAGTAGAATTGTAGCTCACATAAGGTTGGACCAATCAACGATGATAACTGCGATGGTTTACCTAAGATTCTGTTTCAGTTTCCTATAATTTTGCTACGATTTTTGTGATAAACTATTTTTAACAATAAAAATCATCTCAAAGACTTGGGAGGAAACTTGGAGGTAAAATTTGTGGCAACTTTACTATGAAAACTGATAGCCAAACGCTATCGCCTCTATCTGGCCGAACTCCCTGCCACAAGAATGGCCAGAAGAAGCTGGCGCTACCCG
>KK906569.1:0-10356 GCA_000696445.1 Aquilaria agallochum
ACCTTAGGTTTTAGGCCCAAAATAAGCATCAAAGAGCTAGATTGAAGCAAAAACACCAAGAATAAGTTGGAAGCTTCATGGATTCACCTTAAGACCTGCAAAATTGATGGAAATTTGTGGAATTGGGAAGTTTGTAGAAAAATTTTTGGTGGAGAAAGGAAGCCATGAAATCGGGAAAGGCAAGAGATGGAGAATGGTGGTCACCTCTTGGTAGACATAACTTACCAACTTCATTAAAGCGTACTCCTTGTCTTCTTGTCCTTTGGTTCCCAAATTCTTATTTGTTTCACTTTGGCCACTAAACACCCACCCAAAACCATCCCTCCTTGGTCCTAAAGAATGTTCATAGCCTCTTACACTTAGTCTCTTAGACACTTAAGCCACTTAAGACATAAATGGCTCATTTGAGCACTTAGTGCAATTTTTGCACTTTTCCTTCAAATGATGATTCTAATAGCTAGGATAACTTAAGGTCTTAACTTATTTAGTCAAAATTCCTTATGACCCTAATTTCACCAAAATTACAGTCATGATACTCACTTTGGGTCAAAATTACTATTTTGCCCTTTTGACTCTTACGTGCCAAATCACACTTAAGAATTCATCCTTACTTACACTTAGCTTGTCTTTCTTGCTTAATAAGATGCTAATTTAAGGTGCTTAAGTGAAAACACTTAAATAAAATACACTTGCTCGGTCAAAGCCAATCGTTGACTAGGAGATTCATTATAGCTGAAGTGCACCCCACAACTAGAAGGTATCGGGTAGATTATGGAGAATCAGCAGAAGTGTTATGGTATGAACTACCAAGTAAAATCTCAAATGACCCAGAAACCTCAAGAGAAAGCTAAGTGTGAATTGAGGTAAAATCCTCACTAATAGGATTCAAGGCAACTAAAAGTTGAGGTTCTTGGGAACTTAAGATGGCTTGTGAAGCCTTAGAAGTATATGGTACTTTTTATGTTCTTAAGGGGTAAGAATAGTACGTAAGTGGTCTAAAGGTCTAAGTTTGGTCAATTAATGACCAAGTGAAACTCTTGGACAAGAAATTGGCCAAGAAAGGAACATAAACCCAACAATAAATAGTTGTTTTTTGGGTAGTTAAAACTACCTAGTAAGTCCCAAAAGTTTAAATCATTGAATATTGGCCTTGAATCATTAAGTGCCCATGAAAATGAGTCATAGTAAAGGCTCTAAGAATTGTAGTGTTCAAGGAGACTTTAAGTGCCTAGGTAAAGTATGGGCCAAGAAGGGGCAAAGTAAAACTTCCTTAGGAATAAAGAGGTTATAGGCCTCAGTTAAGCCTAAGGGTGCATACATTGTGCACTATAGGTGTGTGAATCACATTAAGTAGTCATGGTGGTTAGTACATAAGGATGGGCTAATAAGGCAATTGACATAAAAAATGTGCCTAAGTATTGGGAGGTAAGGAATAGGTACCAAAGTGGTCTCAAATTAGGTGAAAGGTTTATAAGTCTCGTTTGGGCACAAGTGTATTTTAAGAGCAGTTATGGGCAGCATTCAAATATGTTAACCTGATGGGTTCAAGGCATTAAGAAAGATTCCTAGGGTTCCATAAGAAACCAGGAAAATTATGAAGTCCTCAAATGCCGAGTGCTAAGTTAGAGGCAAGTGAACCAAAATTTCTAAGAAAGCCCAAGGGGTATGACATAGGTTGTGGGATACAAACTGTACCAATTCTAAGAGCTGAAGAAGACCATAAAAGGCTAGATGTCAAGTTCCTATGGTTTCTAATAAAGGGTAAAATGGCCATGGAACCTAAGAGAGCTAACGCAAAATATACACCTAAGATGGCTAAGCAACAAAAGTAAGGCCTAAAAAGTCATGGTAGTGACATGTCGGGCAGCATGGGGTATTTAGAACACCTAGGGAAAGTTGAAAGTTGACTAATGGTGCCATTGTTGGATCTTAAGTAATTTGAAGAGATTTAAAAAAGGGTTGTGATGACCAAGAACACCTCACCACAAAAGAATGCCAAACTAGTTAAAGAATGACTCCTAAGTCATAAAAAGCAAAAAAGCATGCTAAGGGTACCTTAAGTGTTAAAATCCAAGAAATTGCTCAAATGGCCAAGGACCCTAAGCATGTTAAGTAATTTCCTAGAATAGCTAAGGGCTACAGAGTTAAGAAGTGGAAAGTCACACCCAAGGACTCCCCAAGAATAAAAAGTCTATATGGACTAAGGTGTCTATACCAAGGCCAAGGGCATCAAGCTTATGGATGCCTTAAGTGGCTTAGAAGCCCTAAGGTAGTAAGTGTAAAAGGGTACCAACATCATTGGCCTCTGGCGTCATCCTTGGACGCTGTAGGGCCACAAGCCAAAATGGCCAAAGTTAGGGCCATACTAAAAGGCTCCCATTGCATCAATTTTCATCTGTAGACTATTCAAAGGTGTTCTATGGCTTTGCTTAAGCCTAGAACACATTCTTAAGTATATAATTGTGCATTATTTAAGTGGTAACTAGGTGGTATGGTTAACGTAAGGCAAGATAAATTGGCTAAGGTGCTTAAAGTGCTTAAGGTGCAAAAGGGGTGCTAAGGTATTAAGGATGGTTTCGGACTCTTTGTTGCCCCACGTGAAGTTTTGGACCTTTGGGTAATGAAAAAGAAACCTAAAAGGATCTCTACCAAACTTTGTAGTTTGGTAAGTATGGCATTAAGAATGCCCAAGCTAAGCTCTAAGAGCTTAGCTAAGTTGGACCATATAAAAGGTTACCCTGCATAATAAGTTAAGGGGAATAGACAGGTAAAAGGTGAGTGAGTGATGGATTACTCTAAATAGCTCGTTAGATGCAAGTAAGGTTGCAGTAGGTGGTGGCTTGCTCTAAGATGCCCATAAGAATACTTTATAGGGTTGTATACGTGGGCCCATGACCAAGTACCCTAGCTATAAGAGCTCAAGGCAATTAAGAGCACCTTTGGGTGTAAGGAAGTTCTAAGTGCATTACCATGTGCATTCATTCACCAATCCATACATTTCATTGCATTCTTATTGTTTTTATTTGTTTGTGATTGTTGTATGTTGTGTTATTATTTGTTTGTGGTTGTGTGTGTGCGTGTGTGTGTGTGTGTGTGTTTATGTGTGTGTGTGTGCATATTGCTCTGCATGCTTGCATGAGTTTCCCTTCTAGGTATCAAATCTCTTATTGAGTACTTTCAACTACTCATTCCTTAAATGTTATGCAAGTATTAAGGAGGCTAGTTAAGTCTAACAGTTGATAAGGGTAGCTGTTACAGCTAAGTTTATTTAGTTTCAAATGTACTCTCTAAGCATGAATCATATGATTCTAAGTTAGTTGTTGCATAGGCTTGTACCAACCAATGGGTTTGGCACTTAGTTTGAGGCTAAAAGAGCATAAGGAAAGTATGGATCATTACTTGAAGCTACTTGCTTTGGTGAAGAGTTAAGGATGGGTCTTCGCAGATATTGTTTGTTTCATGTGTACATATGCTATTTTTATACTAGGTGTTGGCTCTACTAGTATCCATTGGTACGTATAACAATAGATTTACATTTGGATGCATATAAGATTAAGATGTATGCACATAGTTGTTACCTAAGGTTAAAGAAACTAAAGTTTTATGTCTTGGCTTATTTTAATTCATTTGCTTACATAAAGTCCATGGCAGTGTTTTATTATTATTTTTATTTAATTTTAATTGCGTAGCCAAGATTACCCATGCATATTTTCTGTGCAAATTACGGTGATAAACTAGTTGCATGTAAAATTTTTAAGATACTTTGAGACTAATAATGATCCAATTAGGTTAAAATTTTTAAGATACTTTGCGAGTAATAATGATCCAATTGTAACCTAAATAAGATTGCAGTTCCCATAAGGTCTACCAATGTTAGAAAAATTAGGGTACTAGGACTCTGTTTTGTCATAACCTTAAATGGTGAAAATTTAGTAGTATAATACATAACCCTAATGTAAGCAATCCTCCCAAGTTTTAAGATTTTTCTTGATAATTGTTCTCAATAAAGTAGCTAAAGTTCAGTTGATTACCTCAGTTTGTTGATGGCAAGTTGTGGAAAATAAGAACTTGGTTCTTAATTTACACTACAAAGTCCTTTAGAAGTGGCTGAGGAACTAAGTTTCTCTATCTAAGACAATGGTTCTTGGCATCCTTTGTAACAGAATCATCTTCTGGAAAAATAATTTTGCCACATAAGTTGCATTATTTTTCTTGTGGCATGGAATGAAGCAAGCTATCTTATCACCACAACAAAAAAATAATCCTTCCCTTCCCTTGTCCTTGCAAGTCCTACAACAAAGTCTATAGAAATGTCATTCCAAGGGGGTAAAGGAATAGGTAATACAATATAAAAACCTTGAGAGATCTATTTTAACTTAGCCTTCATGCAAGTTATGAACTTTTCACAAACCCACCACGTAACATTTCATATAGGGCAATAGAAATGTTCATTCAAGGTTTTAATAATTTTAGTGACATTAAACTGTCCCATAAGACCCCCACTATATGCCTCTTTCATAAACAATTCCCTTAAGGAACCTTGGGGCACACACAATCTATTTTCCATCAACAGATACCCATCTTGTTAACAAAACTTTCTAAAAGCTATCTTAGGACAATGGGCAAAAATTTCATTAATATCAGGATTCTTTTCATACAAGACATTTAAGAATTCAAATGCAAGCAACTTACCATGTAAAGTAGCAAACAAAGTATACCTTCTTGATAAGCCATCTACCTCTATATTCTTTTTTCCTTGCTTGCACTTAATAGTATAAAGAAAAAACCTAGTGAACTCAACCCACCCGGCATGTATCTTGTTCAATTTACCTTGACCTTTTAAGTTTTTGAGTGATTGATGATTAGTGTGAATTGCAAATTCCTTGGGCCACAAGTAATATTGCCAAGTCCCTAAAGCCTTCAAAATGCATACAATTCCTTGTCATAAAGTGGGATAGTTCAAGGCAACCTTGTTTAGTTTTTTACTAAAATAGGCTATGGGTTGGCTTTCTTGCATCAACATAGCACCAATACTTATACTTGAAGCATCAAAATCAATCTTAAATGCTTTTTCAAAGTTAAGTATGGTTAACAAAGGCTCATCGCTAACTTTTTCCTTTAACACTAAGAATACATTATCTTGAGGTTTCCCCACTTAAAACCAACATTTTCTTCACTACCTCAGTTAGAGGTCCTACAATGGTAGAGAAATCCTTGACAAAGCTTCTATAAAAACTAGCCAGCCTATGAAAATATCTCACATAAAAAGTTGACTTAGGTGTAGGCAATTCTTGATTGGCTCTTACCTTTTCTTGTTCCACATCAATTCTTTGTGAAAAAACAATGTATCCAAAGAATATAGCATGGTTAGTACAAAAAGAGCATTTATTCTAATTAGCATAAAGTTTTTGCTCTCTTAATGTGCCTAACATAAGTTTAAGATGTTCCACATGACCTTTTACGCATTTATTGCATACTAAGATGTCATCAAAGTAAACTTCCATAGAGCGGGGTCTCAGCACCCTAAATTAAATGGCTGATAGGCTTATAGGAGCTATGATCCCATTTAGTTACTATTGACTAACTATTTCTTGTATATAAATGAAGAAAAATTTCATGCAACTAGTTATTTAACCTACCTTGGAAGAAGATGTGCATGCATTTATCTTGGCAATACAACTCAGATAAATAGAATAAGTGAAGAAAACATCACTCAAGCATTCATTTTAAAACTAATTAAAACATGCCAAGACAATAAAACACTAGTTACTTAAAATTCAAATAATAGTTTGTGCACATTCTCTAACACTAGCTGTTAGTGTTGTGCCCAAAAGCCAGTCATGAGATGATTGTATTTTNATTGGATTAGGGCTTTGAAACCTATTAGGCCTGGAAGTTGAGTCTCACTATAAATACAACTTTTAAGTGAGAAATTCGCAGGTCTCCTTGCCCTAGCCTCCAAAAAGGACAGCCGCACTCTTCTCTTGCAATTCCTTGGAGGACGCAAGCTAGCACTGCGAGCGCAAGAGAAACGCATCTACCGGGACGTGGTGGAAGCTTGGTGATCCCGAGAGGCTCATGTGGATACCATAGAGAGCCTGAACACGTCAACTGTTCAGGTTTTGTGATTCGACTCTACAGTTGAGTGAGAGATCTCAATCGAAAATTAGGTATGAAAATTTTCGAACACCCGGTTTACCCCGTTTCACTTGGATCCTGGAGGGTTTCGGTTAAATTCCGCTGCGCTGTTTGGCTCCCGAAACCCAACACTAGCATGCACCCAAAAGTAACTTAATGGTTTTATACCACAATGTATCCTAATAGTGGAAATATCCTAGTACACAAGGCACCATATATACAAGGTAGAATCATAATCAAAATCTATCATTTCAGCCCCACCTTTGAGCTATCAAGCTCTAAGTGCATGCCCTCCTTTATCCTTGTGCACTATTTAGCCTTTAAACTATAACACTTAGTTAGTATAAAACTTATCTCTCAAATAACCTTAGAATCTTAATGATTCAAGTAAATAAGTACCTGCAAAAGAGAGAGACTTAGCCCACAACTATCCACCTAGTTGTTAGGCCTGACATTAGAACCTATGCAATAAACTTAAAGAAGTGAGTACATGGTTGTACTCAGTAAGGGTCCCTTGGGGTACCTGCAAAAAACATAACAAGCAAGCATGCAAATATGGCATAAAAACAAGCAAAAACCAACCGACAACCACCAAAACCTATAAATATAAAAAAATATGCAATGCATGAATATATGATATGTAAAATACACAATCTTTCGGACTTTTTACACCTGAGGTGCCTTAAACATGCTGTGAGCTCAACCAACAGGGCTACTTGAGATACTAGCCCACGTATATCAAATCCTTTACCTCCCTTAAGCCCCACTTACAGGTCATAGAGTAGGTCCTCACCTCCTCCCAAAAATTACTCGTCTTTCCCTTAAATTATTGTGCATGATAGCTATCTTATGTGGTCCAACTTGTCATGTTCTTGAAGCTTAGCTTAAAGCTCATTAGTGGCTTAGTTACCAAACCACAATTTTTTGGTTAGGATTCTCTTAGGATTCCTCTTCATTTTCAAAATTTTAAGTTAAAACCTCCAAGCAATAGGCAAACTCAATTGTCTTAACCAAGTCAACTACCTTGGTAAGTAATCCACTAAGATGGCCAAGTCAAGTTTGAGGTAACTTGGCAATGTTTGGCCACTAAGTTCAATAACTAGCACAATAATTAAAGGGAAAAGACTAGAAAGATGAAGTGACAATTTACTTAGGTAGCCCATTAGACACAGGTAAGGTTTGAGTAGGTGCTCTAAAGTGCCTGTAGGAGGAATTCATTAGGTTGTTTAAGAGCTAGCAGAGGATATCTAGCCAATATTCTTGTAACCCAACTATAAGAGCTCACAAAAATTAAGAGCACATTTAAGTGTAGAGAAGTCCTTATGGCATGGGCATATGCATTTATTCTTCTGTTCATACACTTCACTACATTATTGTTGTTTGTTAATTGTACATGATCATTGTATGTTGTGTTGTGTGTTTTGTTGGCTTCTTTTCACATATATATGTTCCTTTACATGTTTGCACGAGCTTTTCTTGCAACTGAGGAATCCCTTACTAAGTACATTTGAATACACATCCATTAAGCATTGTGTAGGCACTAAATAAGCTAGTTTGGCCTAACATCTAGTAAGGGATGACTGTTAGTGCTAGGTTTTATTTGTTGAAAGAACTCACTAAGTATAGATTTTTGTGGTTATTGATTGCTTGTGATATAAGTTAGTACTCACAGGTGATGCATTTTCAACTTGCAAGGCTAAGTAAGCACAAGGAAAGTAATGCTTACCACTTGAAGCTAGCATGCTTGAGTGAAGGCAAGGAGAGATCTTATAAGTGTTTACCTTATGTGTTTGGTACTTTGTGTACTATGTTTGTCTCTACTAGTGTTCATTGGTATGTAAAACACTACGGTTTTTTTTTGTACTACATAATTAAAATGTATGCACAACTTATTACTTGAAGCTAAAGTAAATAAAGTTTTACATCTTGGCAATTTTTAACTTATTTTCTAATATAAAGGCCATGGAACATTGTATTATTTTTTTTGTTTAATTGTTATTGGATAACTAGGATGTCACATGCATATTTTTTATGCTGAGTAGCACTAAAAAACTAATTGCGTGCAATAGTTTTAAAATATTCAATGAGTAATAACTAGCCGATTGTAACCTAAGTGGCATCATAGCTCCCTAAGAGCCTATAAGTTTTAGTAAAATCAAGGTACTGGGACCTTGTTTCGCCATACATAAACAATTTTGTTGGTCTAGTAAGATTCACAATTTATAATTAAAAAATTAGATAAAATTCATAAAGATTATTTTTTTTATGAAGGATTAGATATTAAAAGAAGCAACATTCAAGAAAAGATAAAATCAAACCCTCATGGTACCATTTTAAGCATTAAAAAAGTGCTTAGTCTTCCTTTAACACAATTGACTCATCAATGTTAGAATCTTTTATAGACCATATAAGGTGTCTAATCAGCCTAGGAAAATTGATTGGTGGTAACTCCTAAAACACATTGTTACAAACTTCTATCTTCATGGTATCTAACTAACCATGAAAAAAAGGCGGTCCAATCTCCTCAGCTCATGAACCTTTTCATTTAATTTTCTACGTCAAATGGTGATTTAGATAAAGGGTTAGTGATCCCTAATGTAGTTGGATCTTTTCACATCTAGAATCAAGTTCCAATTATACCAAAATAACTAAAATTAGCTGGAGTTGTTGCATATAACTTGAATTAATTAGCTAAATGACATCTCTTCTTTAATGCCACCTACCTTATAGTCTTAGAATCTAAATCAAACAAAAACAAGATTTCAAAATAATACATCACATAGTAGCTCATGAAACCACCAATTCAATTTTGTCAAAAATCTTCCAAATTAAAATCACTAAAATTAGTTGGAGTTGTTGCATATAATTTAATTTAATTAGCTAAAGGACATTATTTCTTCAATTCCACCTACCTTGTAGCCTTAAAATATAAATCAAACAAAAATATGAGTTCAAAATAATACACCACATAGTAGCTCAAGAAAGAACAAAATCACATGAATTAAAAATAATTGAAAATAGTTGGAGTTGTGGCAAATAATTTAATTTAATTAGGTAAAAGACACTACTTCTTTGATGCCATCTACCTTGTAGTCCTATAATCTAAATCAAACATAAATAATAGTTAAAAATGAAATTCCAAGACAATTTTATAGGGTATACGCGGTTTTGCTTGTACAATATATAAAAGTATAGGTAGAGATGTAAAGTCTTAGCTCAAATTCAAGAACCTAAAAATAAAGGCATAAATCTATTCCCTGATAAATCAAGGGGACAATTTAGACTCCTTTCATTCTATTTCATAGCTACACTACAAGCCTTCTGCCTTGAACCACTATTTACCTAGTTCACGTGGTTCATTTATCCCATAAAAAACTACAAGATGGTGGGAATTTGTTTTACATTAGTGCAACCTATATAGCACTTTTGTGTATTTTGCCTCTTATGTTTGCTTGACAAGGTTAATGTTATTTCTCTCTTTCTCTCTCTTTCTTTCTCCCGCTCTCTCTCTCTCTCTCTCTCTCTCTCTCTCTCTCTCTCCATATTTTTGTCAAAATAAAGACATAAATTTGTTCCTTGATAGATCAAGAGGTCAATACTGGCTGCTTCCCTCACATTTTATAATTATACTACCTAGTCTTATGCACCCTCTATACCATACATTTATCTAGCTAACTTCCACGGTTTATAAATTCCACTGAAAACTACAACATGAAGGTCAGGTTGTTTAGCATTAGTGCAACCTACATCGCACCTTTTAGCATTTTGCCTCTCATGTTTGCTCCACAAGGTTCGTGTTCTCTCGCTCTACCTCTGTTTCTCTCTGTCTCTCTGTCTTTATCTCTCTCTCTCTCTCTCTCAAATAATACAAACACCACTAGGCATCAGCTTTTGTGACTTAGTCATTTTGGCAGGGCTTTATATCCACCAATATATCCATTTAAAAATGTTACTACCTTAACAAATGGGGAAATTACAGTATAAAGGTATAATGGTTATGAATTATTATATAACATGATTTTTCCCATAGTGAATGGAATGTGAGGGGTAAAATATATAATCTAAACCTCCTTAAAAGATCCACACAATGGTTACTTGACCCTCAAGAAAACCATAAAGGATTCCTTGGTCAACAAGTAACCTATGGACTTTATTTTAAGATTTCAAGACTTGGGTACTCAATTGTACAACTTTAAAAGAAAGGTTTTAGAGGGATTT
>KK906570.1:0-15492 GCA_000696445.1 Aquilaria agallochum
ATATTTTACCTCATATTTCTTAAATCATTTTATTTTATTATTAATAAATCTGGGCAATTTTGATATTTTTCTAAATTAAGATTTATAAAATATGGGGCGTTACATATATGAATTTTTCTAGTTTTATTCATTAAAAAAAACTTTCACAAAAATTTAACAACATCATAAAAATTTACTTTCAAATGGATTATTGCATATATAATATTGAAAAAACATAATTTTTTTTATTTTTTTTAATCTTTAACCTGTGTCACTTAAAATTCTAACAATCACTTGAATAATTTTTTAAAAAATAATTAAATTCATATGAATTTTTTTCTTAGCTAGTCTATAATTAAAAAATTTAACAATCTTTCTTTGCTTTTTACCAAAACAGAAAAAATAAAGAATACTTTTTAGGTTCTTAAACTATAGAGTTTTTTTTATACAATTCTAAGATAATAATCATTATATATAAAAACTAAAAAAGCATTTGTCAAAATCTACAAAGACTTACTAGTCATTCTATATGTTAATGGAAAAGTGAAAATTGTCTCAAGCTGTCAAGCATCATCTTTTCTTTTCTTTTTTTTTTTTATAATAAAAAACGTAAAAAGGGAAATAACTAAAGGAGAAAGGAAGCAGCAAGTTGGTGCACAGTAAGGACTCAATGCCTGGGCACAATAATCACTGAGCAGCACTTGAAGGATTGTAGAAGATGCAATATTTGATTTACCATCTCTCAAAGTGATAGATTAGATTGTTGCCCACCTGATAAAATTTGCAAAACCTACAAGCAATCCATGAGTAAACTGAGGAAGTTAATGCGATGATCAGCTACCATCAACAAAGTACCATGAATGGCCCAAAGTTCAGCTTTTACCATTGAGAGGCAATGATGATGGAAAATGCCTTTACAAAGCAAGGGGGCATTAATGCCTTGCCAACCCCAGGCTGTAGCACCCAAGCCAGTCAAACTACACCATACCCTATCTGTGACTATGATAGTTGGGCGGTAATCAAACGGCAAGTACTAGTTATTGCCCCATGTACTACACAGTGTAGAAGGGGGATTATATATGTCCAACAATAAATTTTGGTGCAAATCCTTAGATAAAAAGAGTTGAGCAATAAGATCATCCCGCTGTGTAATCAAAGACGGAACATAAAATGTTGTTTAATGGAACACAAACTTGTTACTCCCAATCCAAATTGTCCAGAGGGTAACAACTTGGAATCTGAACCAGTCAGCCGAAAAATGCTACTTCTGACTTAGAAGGGTAACAAGCCAACTTTCAGAAAAGGAAAATGATGCCGACATAGGAGGAGAACAAAAATTACCTCATAGCTCTCAAGATCCAGAACATTCATAAAATAAATGAAACATTGTTTCTGGGGAGGCTTGATATTGGGAGCAGGTTAGAGCAATCAACCCCCCATAATGATTTGCTAATGTGGCTATTGTAGGCAAGACATGTAAGAGACACTTCCATAAGAAGATCTTGAACTTCCTAGGAATATTAGAAGTCTATAATGATTTTATGGCAGCCAAGAAATCATTATAGACTCCTAATATTCCTAGGAAGTTCAAGATCTTCCTATGGCAAGAAATCAAGATGCGAAGCGCCTTGGATGGATGAACCTAACAAATTTAAAAGAAAAGCCAATTTGTTTCTAAGCTCTAAATTATATGCCTATTTAACAGAGAAATCACCCGAGGAGCTTCCATGCCAAATCAAATTACCATAAAAGGTATGGGTTGAATGAAGCTTAATATTAAAAATTAGCTAGATGACATGTGGGGGGAAAAAGATACTGGAGACGAGAAAGATCCCAATGTAGATAATTAGGGTGTAGGAGGTTAGTTACCCACAAGTTGGGATCCTGTAAAATAGACCTTGCAATAGATTTCAAAAGAGTAGGTAAGATCTCTAGAATTCAAGGGTCCTTCGACACTCGAATATTAATGCCTCTGCTCATAAACCATTGGGCATGGTTTTGAAGAAAGCCAAACCAGATGGGTGATCTATTACCTGGAAGGGGGTGAGAGTTGTCCAAATAGAATGATTATGGCAATACTTTGTAGAAAATTATGGCAATACTTTGTAGAAAGGACTTGATAGACTAGAGTCTTACTATCCCTCGTAAAGATATGACAAAAAGTCTTTGCAAGAAAAATTTGATTGAACATATGGATATCTTTGATTCCAAGGCCTCCAAGGCTTTTAAGGAGTTGAAGAAGGCCATGATGTCATAGATAGAGGCTATCATTTTCTTGAAATCTGGACCACCAAAATCAAATAAATTGCTTGGACAAATCATCAGCCAATGTAACTAGAATTTTCAATAAGGACATGACATAATTTGATATTGATGAAAGAATGGAATGTATAAGATCCATTCATAGTACACTAAATGTTTATGGACCTTATCTACTAAAAACTAAAAGAAAGAATGATGAGATAACTTCTTAGCAAAAGGAAAGCCTAAGTTGGTGGGAATTCCATCATTGATTGGAAAAGGTAGGACTTAAAGAATATCAGTTTTAATAGAGTCCAAGGCATTATGATTGAAAGACCATTCAGACTTCAGATAATTGATATGTTGCCTTGCCACAATCTTAAAATCATGAAGAATTTGATAAAGAGCTTGGACAGCCTCAAGAGTTGGCTAGAGACAAACAAGACACTCATCCGCAAAGAAAAAGTGATTAATCTTCGGACCATACCTGCTAGCACAAAGACCTTTTATAGTGCCTAAAGATTGGAGCTTTTGAAGTCTGCTAGAAAAAGCCTCTGCATAAAGAATGAACAAATACGGGGAAGGTGGATCACCTTGGCGAAGTCCAGTTGAAGGATAAAACCAATTTGCAGTATATTCATTAACTAGGATCGAATATGAAACAGTTGAGACACATTGTATTATAGGGTGAACCCACTTTGCTGGGAATTGCATGGCACATAGGCCTTACGAATATCCAATTTTAAGATCGCCTTAGAAGCCCAGGAACCTGCTGAAGAGGGAATACGAGAGACCGCATGTATAATTTCATGGCAATAATAATATTATCCTAAATATTTTTTCTCGGAACAAAGGTAGTTTGATAAAGAGAAACTAAAGTATGCAAAATTGGTTTTAGACGGTTAACCATTGCCTTCACAATAACCTTGTAAAATGTGTTGCATAAACTAATAGGCTTGAAATCATCAATAGTACCAGTGTTGGAGGACTTAAGGATTAGGGTAATGGAAGTATGATTGATTTGTTTGAGCATATAAGTCCCATTAAAAAAAGATAAGGCAGCCTCAATCACATCATTGCCTAATATGCCCCAGAATCATTTAAATACCACTAGTTGTAATCTATCAAGGCCTAATGCTTTGAAGTTAGTCTGATCAAAAACAGCTTTCCGGATCTCTTTTCGAGTGAAAAGGGCAAGCAGGGACTCACATTGATCATGAGAGAGTGTTCTAGTGATATCTGGACAAAAAAATATCCTAATGGAGTGCCCAATCTTCAGAAGGAAGGTTGAAGCGGCCATTAAAAGCCAATCGGATATGAGTGCGAATTTCTTCCTTACTATAAGGCCATCTATGATCATCTGTTTAAAGAGCAGCAATGCAGGATTGGAGTCTTTTATTCCTTGTGGCCTGGTGGAAAAATTAAGTATTTGAATCTGCCCAAGCAAGCCATTTAACCCTAGCCTGTTGGGCCATATGGTTCAAGCCATTAGAAATTTACCAATTGTTTAATTGTTGGTAACTGTCACCAACAGTCTAATGAGTTGGCAATTATCAATGATTTGACCATTAGTAAATTATTCGTTGGAAAATTGACAAATTTTAGTAGTGGCAGTTGGGTCGTCTTGTCTATGACAGGAAAATAGGATTCTTTACAAGTTTGCTCCTTGATCTTACTGGCAAGGTTCATGGAATTGTGAAGTTACATTTTAACCATTGCAACAAACATCTGCTAGGATAAGTCAACTTTTCTATGTTTTGAATTATTTTTCAATATGCTTTTTTATGGCTATATTTAGGTGATTAGTCTTTAATTAATCTGGAAGTTGGGATCTTAGGATTTGGACACAAGTGGCTTTCACTTTTCCAAACTAATTTTTTTTATATTTTCTTTAATTGGCTAGAGTATTGAATTACTCTTAATCTCATTTCTTTGAAGTTAACTAGGAGATGTTCCCGCGCTTCGCAACATGTATATAGTTGTTACTTGGTCACTAAGAAATGTGTTTGGCAATTGGATTGGATACATTATATGTGTTCAACTCATCTACATTGATTATTTCAAAATATTACATGGTCTTCTCATGGATTACGTAGTGTTTGTATACAAGGTTTTCTCATATATTACATAGTCTGCGTAATAAATAACTACATGGCAGTTGCTTCATGCATTGTTGTCCATGCATGGTCTACTTTCATCACTTGATTGTTGTTTTCCTCAGTTTATTCATTGTGTGCATATATGTATGTGTACACATACACACATTTATATATATGCATGTATGTTTGTGCATCCCAAATGAAGATTGGCATTCAATTCACATGATTAATTAGTTATTGAATACATAAGGTTTAAAATAGATTTGAATTAGGTATAATCAAGCTAATTAGTATACCATCATTTTTTTAACTCCGTTTTTATGGAGGGGGAATTTTCATTTCTTTTCCTATATTTCTCCTTATTCTAACAAGCAAATATAAACAGTAATTAAATTATCTTCTCCGCCGATCCAATGAATAAGTGTAAGGGTAACAAAGTTTGGAATTATTATGTTCATATAAACAGAAGAAGGGGAAGTTGCAGTTTATTTAAGATATATAAAGAGAATTAATGAGGCGAAGAGAAGTGGGAATCCTATGTGTAGATTTGAGAACATGAGGCAGACACAATATGGTCAAATTAAATGATACATGGCATGCACTCCATTTAATGTCTTTAAATATTTTTTGTCTGAAAAATACTGCTTTGAAACTATGCACCTAGCTGTATAAGCACCTACTTAATACCGTTAGGATTCCGTTAGTTTTAAGTATAAATGGTACTCCATTCGTCCCATATTCTTTGAAATATTTGACTTTTTTGAATAGTTTGACTTTAATTTATTCATATTATTGTTTGTTAGAAAAAATTAAAAAAATATATATTTAGAAAATATAGGTGTTTATTTATCATTTATATATATAATTTTTTTATTTATATACTTAAAGATTGAAAAAAAATTATAGATTAATTGTTAAAAAGTGAATGTTTCAAAGAATTTGAGACAGAAAGAATAATTTTTACTTCTTAGGATCGTATTTAATTAGGTTAATTATGAAATTTATTAACCTTATTCAAATTTTTAACTATGGGAAAGTTTTAAATTTGAATTCATTTGAAAATATAATACTAATGAAACAAATCAATAAAATATGATAAATATGGTAATTATTAAAAAACAAGTTTATTCATTCAGTTTTTTGCATAATCAAATATATTCCGATGGTGGCATACATTCAGATAATAGTTTCATACAATTGGCTGCCACTTTAATACATAAAGAATTCAATTTCATTTTTGGAGAGTTTTCATTAGACTTTTTGAAGAATATTCAATTTCATATAATAGAAACTCATAAAATTGAGAATCATAAAATAAAAATCAGAAGCATACAAATAAAACACAAAAACATACAAATAAAACTTAGAATCATGCAAATAAAATTCAGAAACATACATAAATATGTGTGTTTTGTTTACAAATTAGAATCATACAAATAAAGCTTAGAATCATACATATATATATCAGTGTCTTTTACAAACTAGAATCGTACAAATAAAATTCAAAAGCATACATATATACCTATGTTCTTTACAAACTAGAAGTATACATTAACAGCCAATTCGTTTTAACTTAAGTCAATTGATTTATTTTTATTTTTACATCTTTTTTTCTTGGAATTAATTTCATTTGAAAGTTAATATTATATAGACACAATAATCCATTTAAAAGTAAATTTTTATGATGTTATTAATTTTTTATGAATTTTTCTTTTTTAATGCCTTAAACTAGAAAAATTCATAAAAATTTAGTAAGATTACAAAAATTGTATTTTCAATAGATTATTGTAACCACATAAACCCAGAAAAATACATAAACCATACACATATTTGTGTTATTTTCAAAAAATCAAGAATCATATGCACCTTTTGTTTCTTTGTCAAATCATCATCTAAACCACTATTGTTTGTCGTTTTTGCCTTCAAATGCTTTTCATTTCACCTTTGCACCATCATCTCCCTTTGAACGGCAAACAAATCGTGGAAATCTGGATGGATTTTATGCCCTCATGACAGAATGCCAAAACAAATCTTGGTCTTTTTCACACGAAATCCCTACCATCGTCACCCTTCACGATCACAAGGAAACCCACAAGTTGCAAAACAAATCGATCAAGTTAGGAGAAGTGATACTAGAAAAGAAAAACCCATGAAACGAATAAAGTAACAATTAATTAAGAAGATCTGTTAATTAGAAAACTATTGGGAGTGTTAGAGTGGAGCAAAGAGACAAAGGAGGGGGACAATTAGAAGCAAAGCAAAAAGCAAAAAAAAAAAAAGAATGCTGGTGGGAGAAAAACAATTATAAAAAGTAAATGATAATTACTAAATTTACTAATTTATAAAAGGAAAACTAGTGATAATTATCACAAAAATTGTGAATTTATTCTAATTGATTTAAGTTTCCTTTTAAATCTAAAACTAACTGAACCCATATATTATCTAGTAGATGCACAAGCACTTAGGTGCATTTTAGAATTTTCAGTTATATTGCATTTATGTTTATAGGAGTTCACCTATTATTAACGTAACAAATTTAATTATAATTGCCATTAATTAAGTTTCCTCGACATATTCAATGTGGAGGGTAGTTGCAGGGGTAAATTCTATGATTAGATCCTAATATTTAATTATTATTATTTTTTTAACTCTAACTTCTAATTTGCACATTTTGACTCTTTAACCTTGTTTAAACATTTCATTTTGAACCTTTGGGTGATGGAATTTATTAGTTTAGATGGAAAATACTGCATCAGCATAGAATTGAAGGGAAAAATTTTAACTTTAACTCCTAAAAATTTTTCCCTTTAACAAAGAATTCTTAAAATATTGAAATCTAACAAAAAACTCCCTTGCCCATCTCCACCTCCTCTCAGCCTCCTAGATTCAGACTTGCAGGAATCGAGAAATCACAATTCGAATGGTGCTTCGAATGAATTAATTGGTGCTTTGAACAAATCAATGAATAAATTGGTGCTTTGAACAAATCAACTGATGCTTGAACGAATCAACAAATCAATTGATGCTTCGAACGATGGACCTCGAGATGGCGATAGAGATTGTGGCAGAGTGAAGGCGCTTAGAATGGTGGCGATGGGCAGGCGCGGAGCAATGGCGCTTCAAACGGTGGCAACTGTTGAAATCGCAAATCACCGGTTGAAATCAACGGCTGAAATCACAAATCGTAACGGTTGAAATCGCCGGGCTAGCACGATTCGGAGCCAGAGTGCAGATCTCCGATGGACGAACGACCATGACACTTCTTCGAATCAAACGATGGTGCTCTTCTAATGTCCATCCCTTCGTTTCAATTCTCCGACGAAATCATTGCCGAATCATCCCAGACGCCCCAACTTATCTTCCTCTCCGCTGCCATCATCTCCCATCGCCATCGTGATTAGGTTTCGGTGAGTCAGCACACTACCGTCACTCCATTCGTCCCCGACGGGTATAGATCACCGCCAAGTCACTTGGAGTCACTTCGATTCTCTCATCAAGGGCGCTTTGATTTCCTTCTATAGGCTGAGTCAAGGAACGAACGAGCTCGGACGAGTTGGGGAGGGCGGTGGTGGCATTGATAATTAAGGTAGGTGTTGGGCGTGTTCTTGGTGACCGCGGAGGAGGCGGTGGAGCGGAGGAGGGAGAAGCAGTAGTGGGAAAGGTTGAGATGAGAAATGGAGGCTTTTGTTAGATTTCAATGTTTTAGGAATTCTTTGTTAAAGGGAATGTTTTCAGGGATTAAAGTCAAAATTTCCCCCTACAATTCTATGTTGATTTGGCATTTTCTGTTTAAACTAACGAGTTCTATTACCCAAATATCCAAAATGAAATATTTAATCGAAGAGAGATAAAATGTGCAAATTGAAAGTTGGGGTTAAAACTGAAATAATAATTAAAGGCTAGAGTCTAATCATGCAATTTATCCGTAATAGCAAGCATTCATTAATTGCGAATTTTGATACATGATAATTTAGTGGGTTGAATAATTCCTCCTCTTTGATTTACATATATATAAATGTTTAATAGAAAGCCTCACCTGTACGGGGAATTCTCGCGTAAACGCATACAGCGTCCGTTTGCTTTTTTTAAAAAAAAAAATTTATAAAAATTCAAGTTTTTTAATTTCACATTTAATTGAAAAATAATTATAATTTTTTCTAAAAATATTTTTGTAAAAAATTTATTCCTGATTAAATAATTCTTTTCTTCTTTGTTCTCTCCTCCCCTCTCTCTCCCATTTTCTCATTTGTTTTTTTGTTTCACAAGCTAAGGAAAATGATGCTTTAATTAGAAAATGAAGCATAATTGATTTCATATTTTATGGTAATCATGATATTTTGAATTTAAAATTAATAAAAAGATAATTACACAATTTTAGTCTTAGACACTTGACTGATAAATTTATACATTAATATAACATAGTTAGACACCAAGAAAGCAATCACAGACACCAGAACAGTAGTCTTAGACGTTAGAGTAATAAATTTATACATTGATATTACATAATTAGACACCATGAAAATATTATTAGATATTAGTACAACAGTTTTAGATACTAGAATAGCAGTACTAGACATCGAGATAGTAGCACTGTACACTACACTAACTAATTTATACATCAATGTAACATAAGTATATATCAGCAAAGCGGTACTAGACATCAGAATAATAATTATAGACACAAGAATAAACAGTTCTAGACACTACGTCAACCAATATATGACACCAGTTTCATATATACTACGCACTAAATTATAAAGATACTAGCATTTTTGTGTGAAAATGAGAATTTTTTTCTCTATAGAAATAATTAAAGTTTTAAAAATTATTTATTCCATGATTATAGAAATTATCTAAATTGTCAACTCCCTCCCTTAATAATAACTACCATATCTACCCCATAATTATATATATTTATTTAAAGAGTACTGATTGCGTAAACCTGGCTTATGCCATAAGCCTTCCTTCTATTATATAACTACTGTCATTTCAACCCCTACCTATTAAAAATTATCATTCGACAGACGCGCTATGATTTTTATGAAATTGTTTTCTCGTCATTACGTCAGTCATTAACATCGATTACCGAAATCCCTACACACACATACATACCCGATCGACGAAACTAATCTAGGTTTTCAATTTAGTCAAACTAGGGGAATTAATTGATTTGTTGGATCCTAGAATTGTTGAAAAATATTGGTTAGAGCAATATCAAGAAGCCCCAGCTAAAACAAGGAGCTGACCTGTTGGGATAAAATTAACATGAGAATAAAGAAAAGGGAGCTAGCTAGCTTACCGATTGGCATTATTGTCTATCATAACATTCCACTCAAGATAAATCTCTTTAGAAAAGGATCCTCCAACCAAGCCCAAAAACACAATGCATAAGTACCAAATCAATGATGATGATGATCTATGACTGCTGGAAATCGCCATGGCATTAGACTACTATACGCTACTGCTACTTTGCTTATTTATATATGTATATATAACACCATGGCATTGTTTGTTCTTTATTTTTTGTGTTTATTTTTTGTACTTAATTTTTTGTTTTTATAAAATGCACTATTTGTTCTTATACATGACCCTGTTTCTATAAACTTCTTGTTCTTTTATATTCTGGTGTTTGTTTTTTAAGGAAGGTATGTTTGTTCTTTTAGAATGTCATGTTTGTTCTTTTAGAAAGGCATGTTTGTTCTTTTAGAATGCATTGTTTGTTCTTTCTTTTACATGTTTATTTTTTTTTACTTAAGTGTTTATTCTTATAGAATGCACTGTTTGTTCTTATACATGACTCTGTTTCTGTAAACTTATTATTCTTTTGTCTTCTGATGTTTGTTCTTTTAGAAGGGTGTGTTTGTTCTTTTAGAATGACATGTTTGTTCTTTCAGAATTGTATGTTTGTTCTTTTAGAATGACATATTTGTTATTTTATAATGCATTATTTGTTCTTTCTTTTACGTGTTTATTTTTTGTTACTTAAGTGTTTGTTCTTATAGAAGGCACCGTTTGTTCTTATACATGACATTGTTCCTGTAAACTTCTTGTTCTTTTATCTTCTGGTATTTATTTTTTCAGAAAGGTATGTTTGTTGTTTTAGAAGGGCATGTTTGTTCTTTTAAAACGCATTATTTGTTCTTTCTTTTACACGTTTATTTTTTGTTAATTAAGTGTTTGTTCTTATATATGACCCTGTTTCTATAAGCTTCTTGTTTTTTTATCTTCTGGTATTTGTTCTTTCAAAAGAGTATGTTTGTTCTTTCAAAAGAGTATGTTTGTTCTTTCAGAAGGGTATGTTTATTTTTTAGAAGGGTTTCTTTGTTTTTTTAGAAAGCAATGTTTGTTCTTTCTTCTACATGTTTAGTTTTTGTTACTTAAGTATTTATTTTTATAGAAGACACTGTTTGTTCTTATACATGACCCTGTTTCTATAAACTTTTTGTACTTTTGTCTTCTGGTGTTTGTTCTTTCAGAAGGATATGTTTGTTCTTTTATAAGGGTATCTTTGTTCTTTTAGAAGGAAATATTTGTTTTTTCTTTTACATGTTTATTTTTTATTATTTAAATATTTGTTCTTATAGAAGACACTGTTTGTTCTTATACATGACCCTGTTTTTATAAACTTCTTGTTTTTTTGTCTTATGGTATTTGTTCTATAAACTTTTTGTACTTTTGTCTTCTAGTGTTTGTTCTTTCAGAAGGATATGTTTGTTCTTTTATAAGAGTATCTTTGTTCTTTTAGAAGGAAATGTTTGTTTTTTCTTTTACATGTTTATTTTTTGTTATTTAAGTATTTGTTCTTATAGAAGGCACTGTTTGTTCTTATACATGACCCTGTTTCTGTAAACTTTATATTTTTTTGTCTTATGGTGTTTGTTCTTTCAGAAGGATATGTTTGTTCCTTTAGAAGAGCATTTTTGTTCTTTTAGAAGGCAATATTTGTTCTTTCTTTTACATATTTATTTTTTCTTATTTAAATGTTTGTTCTTATACATGGCCCTGTTTCTGTAAGCTTCTTGTTCTTTTATCTTCTGGTGTTTATTCTTTCAAAATGATATGTTCGTTCTTTTTGAAGGGTATCTTTCTTCTTTTAGAAGGCTATATTTGTTCTTTCTTTTACATGTTTATTTTTTGTTACTTAAGTATTTGTTTTTATAGAAGGTACTGTTTGTTCTTATACATGACTTTGTTTCTATAAACTTCTTGATTTTTGTCTTCTGGTGTTTATTCTTTCAGAAGGATATGTTTGTTCTTTTAGAAGGGCATCCTTGTTTTTTTAGAAGGGCATCCTTGGTCTTTTAGAAGAAAATGTTTGTTCTTTCTTTTACATATTTATTTTTTGTTACTTAAGTGTTTTTTATTATAGAATGCACTATTTGTTCTTATACATGACTCTGTTTTTGTAAACAATGTTTGTTCTATAAACTTTTTGTACTTTTGTCTTCTAGTGTTTGTTCTTTCAGAAGGATATGTTTGTTCTTTTATAAGAGTATCCTTGTTCTTTTAGAAAACAATGTTTTTTTTCTTTTTTTTACATTTTCATTTTTTGTCATTTAAGTGTTTGTTCTTATAGCAGACACTATTTGTTCTTATACATGACCCTATTTCTGTAAACTTCTTGATTTTTGTCTTCTGGTGTTTGTTCTTTCAGAAGGATATGTTTGTTCTTTTAGAAGAGTATCTTTGTTCTTTTAGAAGGAAATGTTTGTTCTTTCTTTTACATGTTTATTTTTTGTTACTTAAGTGTTTGTTCTTAAAGAAGGCACTGTTTGTTCTTCATCTACGAAAAATAAAGACTGAACCTTTATTTAATTATACAAACATTATACAACCATATAAATAAAAAAAAATCACCCAGATAGCATACTAATAAAATGTACTACATATCCACCTAAATGAATGAATCTTTTTTTTAATGGTATTCACGGTTATATTAGACTTCATTTAATCCAGATCAAATCACGTCAAATTCCATTTAATCATTTTTTTTTCATAATTCTGTATCTTCCTTTCATATATATCGCTATCATTATTTAAAGCCTACAAATCCTTTATATTTTTGTATACAATTTCAACAAAAGTAATACTGGAGAAACATGTTCAAAATCAATATACTTATGTAGTAAAACATTCACAACATTCGTAAGAAAAATAAAAGAAAAGGCCAATTGTATATAAAGAGGTAAAAGTCAATTTATTATGTTGTGGAATAAAAGTATTAGGAAAAACTGAAAAAGTGCTATTCATAAGGAAGAAAAATAAAAGAAAAAAAGAAAGTGGGAGGGTGATGTTTCGTGCGAGAATATCAAATGGCACGGATGTAAATAAGCTAGGCGCAGGCGCACACAAGAATTGGCCTTATTTAAAATAGTAACTTTTTATATCTTAATAATAACTATCTAATACCGTTAATTGTACTGTTAGTGGTGTACGTATATCATATGGTAGACATTTTCAGGTTTCCACTTGTACATAGTTGAACTTAGCAATGACTTTACATGAATTGACCCAATAAATATCTTTAAAAAATCAAATTATCCCGAAGATCTCATGAACACAACTACGTCCATCGCAACGCAAACATCCACCACAATAATGGAATACTACCATAAATATAGGTTCCTGTTCCATAGGACTAACACCAATGGAGGGGGAAAACAAAAAGATTAAAAAAAAACAGAAACAACCATTTTAATACGTGGGATATGATTGGCAAAAGCAAAAGGCAACGGACTTAAATGCATCTGCAGTACATGTAGGCAGGCGGCAGCACAATCATTCCATTGCTCACGTGTCCACATACACATGGAAATACAAATTTAAACTGACAGAGAACAGGGTAGAGAACGCAACAACTGCAAAAACTGGAGGCCCGAACTCGATATTAACCCCAATGCAAACACGTATCAAAGAACTGTAGCCCTCTTCCGCTTAATGTTTTATATAGATTTTTTATTTTAAACCCTGTGTTAATTTTTTTATTTTAAAGCATGTTTGATTGATTCCATTTTCGAACTCACTTTGAACTCCGAATTTTATTTTTCTATTATTGTAAGGTTTATGCTACAATTGTTTCACGCTTAAATTTACCTAAAATAATTATGTACATTGTTCTTTCAAAAAATTATGTACATTGTTTTAAAAAAATAATTATGCATTTTATGCAAATTATGATAAGACCATTTTGGTCTCATTTTATCATTTATACTACTCCTTCTACTCCAAAATATATATTAGTCAATTTTTCAGTGTTTGTAAATTAAAATTATGAACGTTGTGACACGAATATATTATTATTCTTTTCGAAAATTTCTAATTATAAATAAAAAAAATTACTTTCCAGTCCTTCTAAAAATTCAAAAACTATCGTACTAATTTTGGATTAAAAAAACCATAAGTATTCCTAATAATACACATCTTAGAAGCAAATTTCAAGCAACTCGAAAGTTTGAAATTTAGTTCAGGTTTTCATGTTTCTTTTCTGCTACTTAATAGCACATTCACATATATAAGCTACTTAAAAGAGAATGATAAAATTTAGAAGAAGTTATATAAAATATGTGAAGGTGATAAACATTTTAGGACACAAAAAATAGGAAAAGTGACAAATATATTAGGACAATGGGTGTATGAATTTTATTTCTGTTTTATAGATTTTTTCATTATGTTATTTATATTTAGTTTTTTACATTTTAGTGGTTTGCGCAATGTTTCCTATAATTACAATAATAAATATTCATAAGTTTTGCATAATAGGAATGGTGCAAGAATATGCATAATTAAAGAAAAGTAGACAAAAGTAGTGACACACTTCATCGTGTTTGCCACTTTCACATTTTCTGCCAAAAAATATATATATAAAAATTGGGAAACTCTCGTATATTATACATTCTTTTTCAGAATTGCTCTTAGCAAAAAATATAATTATGTTTGAATCACTACAAGAAAACAAGTCATTTGAGACAGTAAAAAATGTAGGGAAACCGTAGGAAATGGTTATTTCCTACGATTAAAATCGTCGGACAAAAACGTAGGAAAAAGTAGTGTCGGAAATAAAAACCGTCGGATAAACGTAAAATCGTCCTACACTTTTATGACTTCAGTATATCCGACGGTTTTGAGATGCTTTTTGTCCTACGCTTTTATGACGGATGTGGCCCCCATTATTTAAGACGGTTTTGTGACCCCTTTTGTCCTACGCTTTTATGACGGATGTGGTCCCCATTATTCCTACGATTTTGTGACTTTAATATCTCCTACGGTTTTCTGTCATTAATATATCTCCTACGATTTTGTGACAATTTAAAGACTTTAGTAAATTAATTTATATACAAAATAAAAACATATTATATTGCATTATTNATGTGTGATTATTACATTTAATAATGTAAATATCATTAAATATAAATCTATTAATTAACTATACTTTTTAGTAAATACATATTTATACTTATTATTATATTAGTATTTCATATTATGAATACATATTTTAAATGCAATAAATATTTTAAAAAAGCGATAAAAAACAAAAAAAAAGTGACAATTTCTTAAAAAAAGCGATAATATGTTAAAAAAAGCTATTACAAGTTCAAAAAGGCTATTACATGTTCAAAAAAGCTATTACATGTTAAAAAAAGCGATAACATTAAAAAAAAAGTGATAAATGTTCAAAGAAATGGTAAATTTTTTAAAATGCTAATAAAAAATGAAAAAGTGATAAATAATTATAAAGTGAAATAAATAATTTTAAAAAAGGATTAAATTAAAAAAAAATAAGAGAAACACATCTACAAAAAGTGATATTTTTGTTAAAAAAGCGATTAAATATAAAAAAAAATATTAAAACTAGAAAAAGTGAAAAATTTTTAAGAAATTTGATTAAATATTAAAAATATGATTAAATATAACAAAAAGCAATAAAATATATAAACAAGTGATCAATGTTGACAAAATTGTCAATATTTTTAAAAAACAATTAAATACTGAAAAGGTGATAAAAACATCTAAGATGCAATAAAATTTTTAAAAAAGGGATAAAAATATAAAAAGAAGTGACATAATATAGAAAAAAATTGATTAAGTATAAAATAAGTGTTTAAATATAAAAAAGTGGTAAAACTGGAAAAAAAGTGAAAAATGTTAAAAAAATGGTAAATATTTTTTAGAAGCT
>JMHV01077172.1:0-15108 GCA_000696445.1 Aquilaria agallochum
GTCCGTGAATTGAGTCCCGTTATCGGCCACTATCACCCTCGGAATGCCAAATCGGCATATAATGTTCTTCCATACGAATTTTTTAGCGTCCTTCACCAAGATTGATGCTAGCGGTTTTGCCTCTACCCACTTAGTGAAATAGTCCACTGCGACGATGCAAAATTTTACTCCGCCAGGGGCGTTTGGGAAAGGTCCGATGAGATCAATGCCCCATATGGCGAAGGGGCAGGGATAGTGTGTTGCATTTATTCTTTCCAAGGGTAGCTTTTGGATATTGGTGTGTCTTTGGCAATTGTCGCATCTTCGAACGAATTGCCTTGCGTCCTTCCTTAAAGTAGGCCAAAAGTAACCTTGGCGGAGTATTACTCCTGCGAGGGCGTCTGTTCCTATATGGGAGCCACACACTCCTTCATGTACTTCTTCAAGTATTACTTTGGCGTTGTCCTCGCCTATACATCTTTGTAGAGGGCTTGCGTACCCTTGTCTGTACAGCTCTTCCCCAATATGGAAGTACCTCCCTACACGTTTTCAGACCTTTGCAGCTTCTTTAGGGTCCTCGGGAAGCTCTGAAGTTGTCAAATATCTCTTGAGGGAGCTTTGCCATCCCTCCCTCGAGGTTTTTATCCACATTAACTCCGTGCTGGGGTGTTTTAGCACGTCGGTGGGTTCCTTCACCTTGGCCAAGGCATCCGCTTGGGTATTATCCCTTCTGGGCACGTTCTTTATGTGCACCGAGTCGAAATACTCAATGAGTTTCTGAACGAGGTTGTGATACTTAGCCAGAAGTGGGTCCTTTGCCGCGTATTGTCCCTTCGTCTGCCGGACTATTAACTGTGAATCACTGTGGGCCACAAGGTTCTTCACACCTACTTTTTTGGCCATTTTCAGTCCGGCTATGAGGGCTTCATATTTGGCAATGTTATTGGTAACATTAAAACCGAATTTGACCGCTTTAAAAGCTTCCATGCCTTTGGGACCCTGAAGAACTATTCCAGCTCCTTGATGCTCTGCGCCTGACGCTCCATCGACGAAGAGCTTCCATTCTGGGTCAGTCTCTGTTTCACCTCCCGCGAGTGCTTCGGTCTTTTCAATCTCGGGGATCTCAGCTATGAAGTCTGCAAGTGCCTGAGCCTTTATTGCCCTTCTAGGCTTGTAAGTAATGTCGTATTCACCGAGCTCGATGTACCATTTTGAGAGTCTTCCCGAATGCTCCACTTTCTTCATCACATCTCGCAGGGGCAAATTACTGCATACAGTGATGGCGTGTCCTTGGAAGTAGGGTCACAATCTCCTACCCGCCAGTACTAACGCGTAGATAGCTTTTTGGAGCAACAGGTACCTCGTCTCGGCACCATGCAGGGATTTGCTTACGTAATACACCGGCCATTGTTTCCCACCCTTTTCTTTCACTAAGACGGAACTCACTGTCTTTTCAGTGACTGCTAGATAAAGAATGAGAGGCTCCCTCTCCCGAGGTTGCCGAAGTGTTGGGAGGGGAGTCAGATAACTTTTGAGCTCTCCCTAGGCTTTCTGGCATTCTCTATTCCACGGATGTTCTAGGCTTCCGGAGGTACCACCTTCCTTGGAGACTTTGGTGAGTACTTTGAAAAACGGGCGACATCGGTCACCATACCTGGAGATGAATCTACTTAGGGAGGTGATCCTCCCGGTAAGCCTCTGTATGTCTTTGATAGACGTAGGTGTCCAAAAATTCAGCAGGGCTTTCACTTTCTCAGGGTTAGCGTCTATTCCCCTTTCCGACACCATAAACCCGAGAAATTTTCCTGCATTTACTCCGAACACACACTTTTCAGGATTAAGGCGAATGCCGCACTCTCGAAGTCATTGGAAGGTTTTGGTTAAGTCGGTGATATGATTACTGGGTACTTTGCTCTTGACTATCATATCGTCGACATACACTTCCATGTTCCTACTGATCTGCGCGTCAAATACCTTGTTCATCAGTCTTTGGTAGGTGGCTCCTGCATTTTTTAGCCCGAAGGGCATTCTGACATAGCAGTAAGTGGCTATCTCTATGATGAATGCCATTTTTTTCTCATCCTAGGGGTTCATTCAGATCTGATGATACCCGCTAAAGGCATCAAGGAAGCTAAGCAGTCCATACTCGACAGTTGCGTCTACCAGCTGATCTATGGCCGGTAATGGGTAGGAGTCTTTTGGACAGGCATCGTTTAAGTTTCGGAAGTCGATGCACATTCGGAGCTTTTCACTACCCTCTTTTGTGGCTATAACCACATTGCTGAGCCATTCGGGGTATTTTACTTCCCTTATTACCCAGGCCACAATGAGGCGACTAATTTCGGCCTTGACGAAGGTCTTTTGGTGAGCTGATAGATTCTGTTTTTTCTGCCGAACTGGTCTGACGTGTGGTTGCACTCTAAGATTGTGGTGGATTATGCTGGGGTCAACCCCAGGCATATCCTTCGGTGAATAAGCAAATAGATCCTTGTTCATGCACAAAAAGGATACAAGCCTCTTTTTGTCCCCTTCGGCTAGTTTTTTCCCAATTCGAGTTTTTCGGCCGGGGATTAATTCTATATCTTCTGTTTCTATTTTTTTGAGGCTTTCCGTTTCTTCTGCCGTTGCCTTTTCATCCATCAAGACATTTTTTCCTTCTGCCGAAGTCTGTACCTGGATCTTGGTTGGGCTTTGCCCGGACCTCGTGAAGACTTTTCTAACCTCGGCCTGATCTATGAAGATTTCAGCATCTTCATCTTCGGTGGTGAAGGTGACCGTCAGGTACTTATGTCTGGCCGAATGTGAAAATTGCCCTGAGTCTACCTCCCCAGAATGGCGTTATATGCTGACGGCACAACAATGACTATAAATCTTGTCCTGCCGGAGGCGATTAACTCTTCTTTGCTTTTGGGCGAGACCCCTTTCAGCATCACAGGCAGGTTGATGTACCCAAGGACTGGAAGTTCAGATGGTCCGACGCCGAAGGTGGGGGAACTGACTAGGCTAAGGTCACTTTTTGAGATGTCTAATTTACGCAGCAGATGAGAAAAAATGACGTCGGTGTTTGAGCCATCGTCGAGGAGCACTCTCTTGACGTCCCAGTTCCCTATCCTTGCCATGAAAAGGAGGGGGTCGTCGTGAGGGAACTTGATTACAGACCCATCCCTACGGGTGAGCCTTCGCGAGGAGCTCCCATACTCCATGACGGAGACTTCTCTCATTTTTCTTTTTCTCTCGGCCGAGGGTATCCTAGTAGTGATGGTTTCGATAATCCCTGCCGAGGGTGGCAGACTTTTCCGGGGACTTCGGTCCCGCCGTCTATCTGAGTCATGCTCTTCATCGTCTGCTCTCCTCTACTCTTCCTTTTTCCCTTTTGGAGAGGGCATCCGCAGATATGGTCGAAGTTGACCTTGTTTGATCAGGGACTCGATGTACTTCTTCAACTGATAACAGGCTTCATTGTCATGGCCATGATCCCGATGAAATTGATAGAATTTTTTCATATTCCTTTTATTCTCCGGGGCCATGGCCTTTGGCCTTGGGACTGTGGTCCCTTGCCTTTCTAGCGCCATTAGAATGCTAGCTCTTGTGGTGTTCAAGGGAGTGAATGCTGCGGGCCTCTTCCCTCTTTGCCTGCGGGGCCGTTCTCCCTCATTCTACTGGCGCGGCTGATGGCTAGGTCCTTCGGTGCGAGGGTGTTCGCCCTTAGGTCCTCCCATTCTGAGTTCTTCGGCCGTCATGTGTTGTTCAGCTCTTTTGTAAAATTCCCCAAGAGTTTCTGGGGGGTCTTTGGAGAACTCGTAAAACAGCTAAGAGTCCCTCCGCAGTCCTTTGACCATTGCCAGGATGCGAATTTCCGGCCGAAAGTTTGGTACGCTCAGTGCTTCCCGATTGAACCTTTCAACATAATCGCGGATGGTCTCCCCTCCTTTCTGAGCTATGTCAAACATTTGCACTGGCATTTTGGCAGTTGGCCTACTACCAATAAACTGTTGGGTGAAAGCAGTAGATAGTTCTTGGAAGCTCAGCAAACTTCCCTGGGGCAAAGAGCTATACCACGCTGTTGCTGGTCCTGAGAGCGTCACCTCAAAGCATTTACAGAGCGTGGCGTCGTCCGCACCATGGAGCACCATACTTCGCTTATATTTTGTCAAGTGCACCTTGGGGTCACTTCGCCCGTCATACGTTTCCAGACGAGGAACCCTGAAATCACTGGGCAAAGGCGCCTTTACTACTTCGTGTACGAAAGGCGACTCCTCTCCGGTGTAGGAGTCGGACAACCGGGACCAAACTGGTTTTCGGGAGATCTGTTTCTCGACCTTTTCCAGCCTTCCTAGGATCCTTTCCATAAGGGCGATAGTGTTGGCTCCTTCTTGTTGTCGCGCGTTCGCCGATGGTGGTGAATTTCTCCCTCGCCTTGGGGAACGACTTCGGCGAGGGGAAGATGGGGACCTCTGGTAAGGGGACTCGCTTCGTTGACAGGAGGCCCTGGTTTCTTTTGGGGCTCCCCTTCTGGCGGGCCGCACCCCAACGGGTTCACTTTCCGTTGAACATGCGTATAGGGAGTCCCCACTCCTTGAACTCTGGTGGGTAAATCTCGAGCTCCTTTCTCGACGAATGGTTGGGGGTGAAGCCCTTTGAGTGGGTGGAGGTTGCGGCAACCTCTGATCAAGCTACTGAGTGATTTTGACAATGATAAAATGCTGGAAATCTCGTAGGAAGCTCATTGTTACCGTTACAGGATGATCATCCTCCATCGCAGAAGTTTCTGCCACAGGCAGAGTGGTCGCCTGTTGAGTCTCAGGTGCGAGGGGGAATCTTGTAATCACTTTGTCCTTCGAGCGCCGAGTCTTCACGACGGTGACATGGGATAGAGTTCCCACAGACGACGCCATATGATGGACTACGGCGGCTTCATCGTGTGTCATTGTACGGGTAGGGCAAACTTCTGATGGAGGAGAACGCTTTGGGAGGAGATTCCCCATTGGAGAGTACCTGAAATACTCTAGAAAATGCGGGTTAGGAGGTCCCCGGTGCGTATTCCCAGGGAGGAGCCTCCGACGCCCAAGTCAGTACTTTCAGATAAATGAATTATGTGCCCTTTTGTGTATTCAAAGAGAACTTTTTCTAACCCTGCTAGGATGCTTTCTGGGTGTTTTATAAAGGAGGCGTACAGAAGCCATTCTCCTCTTGTGGTCGTCCCAGATTACGACACGTGTCCGATGGGATGCGATCCCTGCTTTTCCGGGAACGAAGGGATGCTTATCACAGCAAAAGTCGCCTGGCTGACAGCCTAGGCATTCCAAGAGTGTCGTATCGAGGTGTCCCTCTGATGGCGTCCCACAGTGATAGCGTGTCAGAATGTATTTGGGGGATGACTTTATGGAGAGGTGTCAGAGGCTCCTTAAATGCTTTGTTCGTACCTTCCGAGGTTACTCTAACGTCTCGGGGAATATATTCCTCGAGGATGGTTCTTCCGAGGTTGGTCCTACCATTTCCTAAGGAAGCGAATTCCCTACATTAGGCCAGGGGGATCGTTTATCCTTCTGACCTCGGCTAGCAGTTTCCCTCTGCTGAAGTCGATACTCCATCAAGTTTGAGAGCTCGGCCAGTGATGGGCAGCTCGGCTATCAGAAAACTTAAAAGCCCACAGCGATTCCCAGTTGGTAGTTCGACAAACAGCGGGGGACTATGGGGCGAAGGACCCGACCTTGGAAAAATACCATGATTTGGTAGCAAAGCTTATCCGAGAGTTTGACACCATACAAATCGAAAATGTGCCTCGTCGAGATAATGCCGAGGCAGATTGCTTGGCAAAGTCAAAAACATGCACCGAGGTGCTAAACCACCCGAGCATTGCAGTGCTGAGCATAGTAACTCTGGAAAAACGCTGGAAAAACCTGATTAAAAGATATCTCGCAACTAGTGCGCTCCCCGAAGACCCCAACGAAACGGCGAAGGTACAAAGACGTTCTGGTCGCTTCTTCCTAATTGGAGAAGAATTATATCGGCAGGGATATGCAAATCCACTACAAAGGTGTGTTTGTGAAGAGGATACTAAAATGATCCTCGAAGAAGTTCACGAAGGCGCCTGTGGTTTGCACATTGGAACCGACGCTCTAGCAGCAGTAATACTTCGCCAAGGATATTTTTGGCCTACCTTAAGAAAGGACGCTAGGCAGTTCGTCCAGAAGTGTGGTAATTGCCAAAGACACGCGAATATCCAAAGGACACCCTCAGAATTGGTAACTTCGGCTGACTATCCCTGGCCCTTCGCAGTTTAGGGCATAGACCTCATTGGGCCACTCCCGACAGCGCCTGGAGGCGTGAAGTTCTGCCTAGTAGACTATTTCTCTAAATGGGTCGAGGCAGAACCCTTGGTGACTATCTCGGCAAAGGATGTGCAGAAGTTCATATGGAAGAACATTGTGTGCAGATTTGGCATACCGAAGGTACTAGTAGCTGACAATGGGTCCCAGTTTATAGACAAAGCGTTCCAAGAATTTATCAACAACCTCGGAATAAAGATGCACTTCGGCCCAGTAGCTCACCCCCAAAGCAATGGGCAAGTAGAAGTATCTAACAGGACCATAAAAGATGGTCTGAAAAAGAGGCTGGGGGAAGCAAAAGGGAAATGGCCAGGAGAGCTCCCAAGTGTGTTATGGAGCTACCGAACAACACCCCAAAGAGGCACAGGGGAGACACCTTTTTCACTTGTTTTCGGTACAGAGGCTATCATCCCAATCGAGGTACTACAACCATCAGTGCGAGTCCAAGTGTTTGATGAAAGGGGAAATGACCTCGGCCTGATAACCAAGCTTGACCTCGTTGGCGAACACAGAGAAATAGCCGAGCTGAAAAGAAAACCTTTTCAGCAAAGAGTGGCTGTGGCTATAAACTTGCGAGCCAGGACAAAGGGAATAAAGGAAGGGGACCTCGTTCTTCGGAAGGCTGAATTTGGACCCCGAAGGCCATCCCACGGGGTACTTCGCGCAAATTGGGAAGGTCCTTACCTAGTACTTGCCGAAGTACGAAGAAGAGTTTACAAGCTCGGTGATGCCCAAGGGATCGAATTAAAAAATACATGTCATTCGGATGGCTTGAAAAAATTCTATGCTTAGGATTTTGGTGGGAAAATTGCATTGTATAAGTACAAAAGACTTAGCCAAAATTCTTGAACGTAAAGTGTACAAATTAGAATTTCACAAGGGTGATCACCGTGATAAGCGTAAATATGATTTTCCGAAGTCTCTTGAGTGAACGTGTTCGGGACAATGGGAAATGAAAAATTTTCTAAGTACAAAAGACGTGCCAAAATTTTTCAAAAGAAAGAAAGAATCTTTATTAAGATAGACCTGCTTACAAAGAAGGAAGCTCGCCAAAAGAGTACAAGGAAGGAGAAAAAGAAAGAAGGCAAAGGACCCTAAGACAAGCTAAGGAATCTCGGCATCTCGGGAGCCACCAGTTCCTGCGGCCTCATCCACCGCCTTCGACGCCGAAAGAGGGAAGGGCAGTTTAAGGTGCTCAATTTTGGACCAAGACCACCAAGGACGCTCAGGGATGCTTAGGGCCTCCAAAAAGGAGAGGTCCAGATCTAGGAACCTCAGCAGAACTTGATGCCGAGCGAGGCAAAAGCCGTCTTGAAAACTGAACTTTGTCATCTCTTCGGCTTTCTCCTTCTCGACCGCTAAAGCGTCAAGTTCATTCTCCAGATCTGTGATCTCCTTCTTCAATGCCTTCATCTTCTTCTTCTTTGGCTCCTTCTTCAAAGACTCGACCTCGGCCTGGAGCACGGCCTTTTCAGCAAGCACCTTCGCCAGGAGAGCCTCAGACTTTGACTTCTCCTTTTGATGTGCTTCATTTGCCGAAGTCAGCTCTGCCACCTTGGAGCCAAGGTCCGAAATATTTTGGGAGGAGTCCTCCAAAAGCTCCTCTTTTTCCTTCAAAAACTCCTCCCGAACGGCAGCAACCTCCTTCTCCACAGCTTGAGCCATCTCCCTGTTCTTGGCGGCCAAGTCAGAGCACATTGCCTTAGATTTTTCCAGGTAGTCTAAGACCGAGAATCGAAATGCTGCCTGCTTCGCCACCTGAAGTCTGAGTAGGCCAGTGTACCCCAACAGCTGCAAAGAAGTAAAAACAAACTCAGTAAGACAAAAAAATGAGCCAAGAACTTAGAAGAAATCAAAAGGAAAAAACAAAGGTGTGAAGTATACCTGGGCAGCGTGCTCAGAAACTCTGGCAGCAAGGGACTCATCGTCCGGGCATGCCTCCGAAATGGCCTTGAAGGAGGCCTCGGTGAGGATCCCCCTTGAACTTTCGTTGGCCATTAGCTGGGAGTCACCGGAGTACAAGTTCATGTCCTCCGTAAACGACCAGAAAGGCTCCCTCAGGATCTTCCCCTTCGGGATATGAGAATCCCGAAGGGCTCATTTCCGGGCGCGCTCGACCATCCAACCCGAAGATGGTACCTCCTCTACAGGGCAAAACAAGAAGCTTGTCAAAACAAGTAATTCTCAAAGTACAAAAAATAAAAGCACTCCAGCTCGTCTAAAAAAAAAATGAACCTGGCGGCACCTCGACGACATCATCGTCGGAGTCCCGAACTCCCTCGGTAGAGATCTCCTTGCCTTTGCTCTTGCGGCGCTCCTCAGAAGAAGGGATTTCCACCAAGGCGTCCAGAAGAGCCGCTGAGGAAGTGGGACTCCAAGGAGGGACGTCAGAGGCGACTTCGGTCGGTGGGACAGCAGCTGCATCAGGCTCTTCGTGCACCTCCTCGGGAATTTCCGGGGGAGGAAGAGGCGCGTCTTTCTTCGCCCGCTTTGCCGAGGATGGCCCGGCCCCAGACAATTTTTGCCTTCGGGAGACGGCCTTTTTTGTTTGCTCCCCCTTCTCGGCTTGACCGAGGAAGAGCGCCTTGTAGTAAGCAGCGGACTCATCGCCCATCTCTGAAAAAGAAGGAAAATATCAGTGTGAGTCTAAGTGGTATCCATAACAAACAAATTTTGGATAACTTACTCTCACAAAAGGCCTCGTAAGTAACCTCCTTCCGAAGGAGTTTCACCAGCCAGGAGTCTTTCTCGGCGATGGCAGGAGTCGGCATCCCGAGGTCCGTCTTATGCTTCTTCACTACCCCTAGTTCCTGAAGGACATCTTCGGTCATCAGTTTCCACATGATGGGGAAAGGGTAGAGGGAGCATGAAGGGACCTCGGAATCCCAGTCGGAGACTACTCGGATCCATCGGTCGAAGTCCGCGAATCTGGATGCCAACTCAGGAGTCAGCAGCATCCTCGGGTCTACGACGTCCATCTCCAATTTTCCCCGAGCCCACTTGGTCGAAACGTATGGCCAGGGCTCCTCCATCTTCAAAAAGAAAAAATTTTGTTGCCACCCCCGCCAGTTGTCCTTAGTGGTGAAGGTGAACATATACTTTTTGCTCCCTGATCCCTGAGGTAGCATAAAGTAAAAGCCACCCTTCGGGACTGTGTAAACCTTATAGTACTGCAAAAAAAGAATGAAATGGGGTTCTATTTTGAAAATGCCGCACATACAAAGGAAGGTGTTAAAGTAACAGTACAAGTTCAGGGGAAGTTGATTTACGGCAATGCCATGAAATTGGCAAAAAGTCACAAATCACCCTCGAGGGAGGGTACCGAAGTCCGGCCTTCATTGGGCGCGAAAAATGGTAACCTCATTTTGGCGGTTCATAAAACTGACCTCCTGGGTCCAGGAAGTCTGGTAGTGGTGTAGGAAGGAAGAAAGAACTTTTCGCTCCATCTTTCCAATTTTTCTGAGGTCGTACAGGAAGTATGACCAAGAAGGGGAAGCCAACTTTCCGAGATAGGGGAAACAGTTGGTGAAGACATTTTTTGAAGAAAAAAACCGACTACAGGAAATCTTTAAAATCAAAAGACTTTGGAAATCAAAACCCACCGAATCTTTTTCCAAATCTGGGTTTGAAGCCGTCGTCATGAAAAGTGGCCGAAAAAACTCCGTCAACAGCACCAAAAAATAGGGGAAAATGCAAGAACGATTAGAAGGCAGGAGGGAAGCAAAAGCAAAAGCAAAAGGAGATTATGACGGAATAGCATATATATAGGCCGAGGGGGGCAGGCGAACCGGCGTCATAAGTACTCCGCGAAGGCGAACAGTCGCCATAAATGCTCATTGCACATAAAAAGGCGCGCCTGCTTATCCGATGCAGTCCCCGTCAATAACAAGCTGCCACGTGTCAGCCATCGCGCCAAAAGAAGGACACGCCTTCTAACACCCCTAAACCCTTGGCGCACCTTTCCAGACTGACACGCCTGGTTACGAGACACGACGTCGCGCAAACCCACAAAAGGAGAGAAGTAGGCTACCTCGAAGACACCAAAAGACAGGCTATGGGCGAACAACCTATGTATTCGGACAAAAGGTCTATCTTTGGCACAGGTATTACACTCAAGGCCCCGAACGGCGCTCTCCAAAAAGCTGAGAAGCCAAAGTTTCCACTTCGGCTTTCTGAAGGGGGCCCTGTGATAGCCGAAGGGCTATCGCCTCTCTCAATACATACTTCCTGCCGAAAGCGTGGCCGGGAAACCTAGCGTCATCCGAAGGAAGCGCTAACACTGACCTCGGAATAGGTGAAGTCAAACGCCTCGAACTCAGGACTTCGGCAAGAACGTCTGGAATTTCAAAGATGTTGCCGGCTCCCCTGGGGGACCAAACGGATCATCTTTGTGAATAAAGAACCAGCTACTGCAAGCAGGAGAGACCCTCCCCGAAGGCGGATCATCTTCGGGAATAAAGAACCAAGTATTGCAAGCAGGAGAGACTCTTCCTGAAGGCGGAACCCCCGAACCAGGGAAATCCCCGAACTACGGGCATAATTCCCAAAGAAGGGCATTCGTACCAAAGGACGGCCTCACCCAGAGGACCTCGGGAGTATGGCATGAGCATTTAAGAAGCCTCTGACATGTCACCCACAGGCGTTACACCCCACCTCAAACAGCGGTCTGACGCGCCGACGTCGTTCGAGTCTTGTCACAACCTGTCTCAGTCCAAGACTCAAGGGGCCTATAAACGGCTACTTGTCCCCTACGCCCGAAGGAACAGAAAGCATCTGACCGAACACGTGTCATGATCTGTAGGGGCTGGGCACTCCTATAAATTCTAGGAAACAGGCCCTGGCAAGGGATCCGACCCTCTCTCCCGCAGAAAACACAAGTAGGCAAGGCCTTCTAACCCCTTAGTACTCCTCCTCTATCTCCCCTCAGGACACTGACTTGGGCGTTGGAGGCTCCTCCCCGGAAAAATACTCCGGGGACCTCCTAACCGTTTTTTCTGAGCATTTTAGGCACGCTTCTCTGGGAAACCTTTGCTCCATACGTTCTTCCCTTCAGGAAGTCCCTCCCGAAGTCATAATGTCACCCGACGAAGATGCTGCTGGGCATCAGTGCTCCTTATGGGCTTTTTCATCCTTTGAGCAAACCAATAAATCATCACTAGCGATGCCCATTGGCATCCTCAATATACGACATAGTGGCCTGCGACAGGGACTTTTAGTGGAGAGGGTATCTGCAAAAGGGGCTTCCGGATGGGGTGGCTGCCTGAAAGATTCAAAGAACGAGGGTTAGGAGATCCCCGGAGTGTTTTTCTGAGGAAGGAGCCTCCGACACCCAAGTCAGTATTTAGCTAGATGGAGAGTAATGGGTAGCGAGTAGTGTCCCCCCCTTACCAAGGTCATTTCCCAAGTATTTATAGGGAAGTGTCAAGAAAAGCCTGCTCGACACAACCCGCTCAGATCATGACACGTGTTCAGTTGGATGCCATCCGTACCATAAAAAACGGGGACCTCTAGGCGGCCATAGGCCATCTTGGTCAGGAGTTAGGGGGCCGCGGGAGGTCTGCGTGTCAGGACGTGTACGAGGGCAGCATGTTAGAGGCTCTTTAACCATTTTTGTTGTATCCTTGAGACCCCTTCGATGAAAGATACCTCTTCGGGATAGGAGAGCTTCTTGCCGAGGTTACTCCAGTTATTCGCAATTCCCCTCGGCACGGGGGACTCCTTTCGGTGGATGTTCTCCTCTTCCGAGGATGGTGAGTCACCTCTCCCGAATATGGTCAGGCCATCTTACCAAGGGTGGTGGAACACCGTGTTCCCGAAGTTATTGCTATCACTCCCTCAAGGTGATGGTAGATCACCGATGTCCAAGCATCAGGAGGTGAAACCCTATCTTACCGAGGTTGGAGCTCGTATTTCTCGAGGGCGATGCTCACCCTTACCGTGGGTGACGCTCTACCAGAACTCGGCTTTATAAAAGGTAATAGCCATTTGGCCATCACTTGCCCCCCCTCAAAATACCGAAGTGATGTCTTTGGCATGTAGATTCTTAGAGTTCTTCATGGGGGCCATTTATGAAGGCTGGCAGTTATCTTTGAGCGGGGGGACACTTTGTTCTCCGAGGGTGTGCGTTCCCAGATGAGGTAGGTTGTAGGTGCTACTCCTCATCTCTTAGCTAGGCCCTTGGCTTTTTCTCGAAGTGTGTGTTCCTCCTCTCAAATTTTCTGCCGCATGTCAGCGAACAGTCATGTCTCATAATTAGTCAGGCACACCTCTTCGGATGATCCTGCCTAGGCATCCATGTTGTCAGGAGGCTTGCCCTCGTCTCATGTGCTAGACGACACGTGTCACGTGGCTATTGGGGAACAGTGGCATCGGTTATAGCAGTCGCGTCTCTTCGCCTTCAGTAGGTAATTATGGCGACGATTCACCTTCGAGGGACAGTTATGGCGATGATTCACCTACTTCCTTCGGCATATATAAACCCTCCTTCCCCTCATGGCCCTCATTTGGTTTCCTTTACTTCTGTACTGCTCTCGTCTGTTCTCAAGCTCTTCCTTCTCTTTTGCGGCAGTGCTAGTGGTGGAGCGATTTTCGGTGACTTTTTACGACGGCGTCTACTAACCCCGACTTTGGCAAACATTTTGGTGGGTTTTCCTTCCAAAGGCCCCTCGGTTTCCTCTGTTTCCAATTTTTCTGGAGTCCAAAGTTGTTTTCTTTTTCCTAAAGTCCCTTGACATTCTTTCCCAGAGCCGTTTCTTTTAGTAGAACATGTCTTCCCCTGTCCTAATCCTGTCCGTCCAAACTACTCCCGAGAGCGGGCTTCCTCTCATGTCTCATCCGTGTTGTACCACTTTGAAGAAGTTAATGAAGTGGATAGCTAAATTTTTCCTTCATTCTTATTCCATTATCCGACTACCTCACCCTGGCTTGTTCAGCTTCATGAATAGATCGGACGAGGTCACTGTTTTCTGCGCCCAACTTAAGGCCGGACTTCGGTTTCCTCCACTAAAGATGATTTGCGACTTTTTCCAATTCCATGGTATAGCTGTAAGTCAGCTTCCTCCCAATTCCTATTCCTACTTTAATGCCTTTCTCTGCATATGTTGGGTTTTCAAGATATAACCCCACTTCGTCATCTTCATGCAGTATTACAAGCTCTATCCGGTTCCGAAGGGTGGCTTCTATTTCATCCTAGCTCGGGGATCTGGGAGAAAGAAATATATGTTCACCTTCGACACTAAAGATAGTTGGTGAGGATGGCAAAGGAAGTTCTTCTTCCTGAAGGTGGCAAAGGCATGGTCGTACGTGCCGACTACGTGGGCTTGGGGAACGCTGGAAACGGACGTTGTTGATCCCAAGAAGTTACTAACTCCTGACTTAATAGCGAGGTTTAAGGACTTCGACAGCCATATCCGAGCTGTCACTGACTGGGATGCCGAGGTCCCACCACGCTCCTTGTATCGCTTCCCTATCAGGTGGAACATTATGACCAAAAAAGTTCTTTAGGAGCTAGGGGTGCTTAAAGAGCACAAAACTGATCTCGGCATGCCAGCTCCTGCCATCGACGGGAAGAAGTCTTGGCTGGTGATGTACCTTCCGAAGGAGCTCACTTATGAAGCCCTTGTTGAAAGTAAGTTGCTTTCCAGATTTTTGGCCTAAGTATCCTTTTGGACTTACATTGATATTTTTTTCCTTTTTCAGAGATAGGTGACCAGTCAACCGCCTTCTACAAGTCCTTCTTCCTCGGCTAGGCCGAGAAGGGGGAACAGAAGAAAAGAATCACCCTGAAGAGGAAGAAGGAAGCTAGATGGGGCCATCGTCGGCCAAAAAAGTGAAGAAGGACCCTCTTCTGCCCCCCCTTCGGAAGACGTTGAAGGGCTTGGGGACCAGCCTCTGGTCCACGCCAACCCATCGTCAGAGCTGGCCATCAACTCCACTCCCTAGAGTCCGGTCAGTTTCTCGAATCTCCTGGGCACTTCAGCAGAAGGCTCTTCTACCGAGGAGCTCGAGGAGCGAAGACAAAACAAGGGCAAACACGTCCCTGCTGAAGTGGAGGAAGTCCATGATTCGGACAATGACATCGCCGAGGTCTCGCCAGGTTTGCCCCTTAGCCATCTCCTTGTAAATTCGAACATTTTTAGCATTCTCCACCTTTTAGATGTATGGCTAAGGGACAATGTACTGATGGAACTGCGGCATGACTTTGCAGAAGAACTAGCGCCCTTGGCATGGATGGTGGAGCACGCCCGAAAGCGGGCCCTTTGGGACTCCCATATCCCGAAGGATAAGGTTCCAAGGGAGCCTTTCTGGTCTTTCATAGAGGACATGAATTTATTTTCCAAAGACAGCCAGCAAATGGCTCCCCAAATGGCGAGGGGCGTGCTCACCCAAACAACTTTCAAGTCCTTGTCGGTGAGTGCCCAAATGAAGAGGCCTTCATTGCGAGGATGTCCCAACACGCTGCCTAGGTATTCTTTAGGCCTTCCATTTTTTCTCCAAATTTTTCTAAGTGTTTAGTTTTTTTTTGTAAAATTTCACCAAATGTCCTTTTTTTTGCAGCTCTTAGCATACAGCGGATATTTCAGAGCTTGGGCAGTGAAACAGTCTTTAGTCCGATCTTGGGCCAAAGATCGTCTGTAGAAGTCCAAGGTATTTTGCACCAACTCGGTCATTAAGTGATGCCCCAAGGCATCTTCGTTTGCTTTCATGTTGACAGGTGGAGAGACTTCCTGAGGAGGCGAGCACCTGGAGCTCTGGTTTCCCAGCTGAGTGTGCCTGAAAAGCTCAAAGAAGAGGTTAGGAG
>KK906573.1:917-13765 GCA_000696445.1 Aquilaria agallochum
CCATGATCTTCGGGCAAAAGGCGCATCCTTGGAACAGGTTAAGCTTCCAAAAGACTCCCATAAACAACCTCGGAAAGAGATGCAAAACCGAAGTCTTCACTTCGGCTTTGCAAAGGGGGGCATGTGATAGCCAAACACTATCTCCTCGATCTGGCCGAACTCCCTGCCACAAGAATGGCCAGAAGAACTGGCGCTGCCCGAGAAAAGGTGTGATTATACACCTCGGGAGATAGTCGAAGAGCTCCGAGCCCGGCACGCCAGAAAAACCCGAGGACACTACTTGCCCCCCCAAGGTTGTGAACAGATAGCCTTCGGAAAGCGGCACCAGACATAGCGAGCCGAACATGATATCCCCGAAGGCGGAACTCCCTGAAACTGGGAACCCCCGAACTGAGGGCTTGTTTCCCGAAGAGGCTCTGTCCGTACCAAAGGACGACCTCACCTAGGGACCTCGGGAGTACGGCAGGAGCATTTATGGAAGCATTTAAGGAAGCCTCTGACACGTCCATTCGCAGACGCCACAATCTGCCTCAAAAGGCGCACTGCCACGTTGACGCCATCAGAATCACATCATGGCCCGTCTCAGCACATGGCTCAAGGCAACCTGCTACCAGCTATCTGTCTCCTACGCCCAGAAATTCAGGAACATCCGACCGAACACGTGTCGTGATCTGAACGGGCTAGGCGCTCCTATAAATACCAGGAATTAATACTTGGCAAGAGGCTGGTTGGCAAAACACTGCTCCTACACTCTGAGAAAATTACCAGGCGAGACTCCTCAGCCCTTTGTGCTATTTTCTCTGCCTTTCTGTCAGCCAACCACTGACTTGGGTGTCGAAGGCTCCCCCCCCGGAAAAACACTCCGCGGGCCTCCTAACCTTTTGTTTCTGAGCTTTCAGGCACTCTCATTTGAGCGATCCAATCCACTAGGCGTTCTTCCTCCCAGAAGTCTCTCCTCCAGTCATCATGACTCTGAACGATGAGGCCCCTGGCCATCATAACGTATGGGCTAAATTGTAAGGTTACAAAGGTTGGGTACTCAATTGCACAAATTTCCAAACATGGATATGGAAAGGACATGGATGGAATTAATGATATTATTGGGGGCCAAGGTGCTCAAGGAGGCAAAGTTAATGATAGCTGAAGTGCTATCGCCTTGTTTACCCACCGACCACGGAAAAGAGAGAGCTAGACACCTGACGTACACGACCTCGGTAGCTCGCCAATTCCAACTTCGGGAGCCAGCGCAGCACCTTATTCGGGAAGGCGATTGAACCAGCTTCGAGGGAGAAGGAACAATCACCCTCCGAGGGAGAAAAGCCCCCGAAGACGAAGACGCCAAAGTTCCAGCCTGGCTCCGAAAAAATGCTCCTCACCCGGAAGTGAGACATCAACCAAAGGGACCTCGGTTGTACAGCAAGAGCTATCAAGGAGTCTCTGACACTCCGCTCACATACGTCTCCGACACGACACCTTCAGATACGCTCTGACACGCCGTCGTAGTCTAATGTCCTATCACGAAGGGCTACAACTCACGGCCTGATAGCCAAAGTACTATCGCCCTGACCGCCTATCGACCACGGGAAAGAGGGAGCCAGACACCTGAGGTCTGCGACCTTGGAAAGGACTCCGGAGTAAAGGAAGTCATACACCTGGGGCATACGACCTCTGTAGCTTGCCAAAACTAGCTTCGGGAACCAGCGTATCGCCTCCTTAGGGACGGTGACCAAACCAGCTTCACAGGAGAAGGACCGACCACCCTTCGCGGGAGAAAATACCCCAAAGATGGAACTGCCGAAGTACTAGCCTGACTCTGGGAGAAAGCCCCTCATCCTGAAGTAAGACATCGACCAGAGGGACCTCGGTTGTACAACAAGAGAAATTAAGGAGTCTCTGACACTCTGGCCACTTACATCTTTGACACGCCAGCTTCAGACAAGCTCTGATACGCCACCTTCAGGTACGCTCTGGCACGTCGTCACAGTCTGATGTCCTGTCACGAAGGGCTACAACTCGTGGCCCGAGGAGCCCGCAGGTGGCTAGGGTCCTTCGCGCCCGGAAGTACACCATCTGACCATACACATGTCGAACACGTGTCATAATCCAAAGGGGTCACCCCCTTCTCTTATACAGGGAAAATGGTCACAGAAAGGGGGGCTGGGCTCTCTTCTGGAGAGAAAAAGGGATAGAAAGGCTGGAAAACAGAGGATGCTCTTCTCTCTTCACCTGAATACTCTTCCCTCCAGCCCTCAGAAGGATCTCCGCCAAGCAAGCGCCTCTTGTGCTTATTACTACGCCATTCTCTCTCTCTTTAAGCACTGACTTGGGTGTCGGAGGTTCCCCCACGGAAAATCACTCCGGGGGCCTCCTAACCCTTGTTTTCTGAGTGTTTCAGCCAGGTCTCCCTAAGGAACCATAGTTCCGGGCTCTCCCCCTCACTGGAGGTACCGCCCGTCCTCCCCTACCACGGGACCAGAAGCTGCCGGCCATCCTCTAAGGTGATCCACCCTAGATGCCTTCCTTTCACACCTCCGGGACCCCCTGCTGCCCACACCACTGCACACAGTGGAGATGCTGGCTCCACCTAACCGGACCACATCAGATGCTGGCTCCACGCGAACCGCATCATTCTGGCGCTGTCTGTGGGAAACCACTCCCAGGTCGCTGTCGTTGAAACTCGGCGTTCTAAGGACAAAAGGGATTCCTGGGGTCCCCGTCCGAGTCAACCGGCAACCGAATAACGATAGTAGGAATTTCCCTGTCCAAGGGAAAAAGCCCCCTGACTATCACCATAGGCTTCCTGTGCGAATTCCCACACTCTGGCATGGTCAAAAAGACACAGTAGTCGAGCCAAAGAAGGCTGCAACAAAATTTGGTCCGAACGCCCTCTCCATCGATACCTCGATAGGAAGAGAGTCTTACGTCAATTCGCAAAAGTATGGGAAACGAAGGCTAACGAGATGGGTCCTCGACGGGAAGCATAACCACCGGAGTATGACCTATGGGAAAAGTAGGGTCAGGATGACCCAGACCTCCCCATCGAAAGAGTTCCATACCCAAGGAAAGAATCGCCATCTCCTCGGCAACGAAGTCAAAACCCATTGCCCTGAAAGGTCATCTACAATTTGACGTATGGGTAGAAGATGTCAACTCTACTTCCCTTGACGCGCTATCGCTGTCCGAAGTGACTCGCCTTTGCATGACGTCGCGAACAGAAGTATAGCATTCGAAAAAAGACTATCAAAATGGTGCATCAAACTCAAAGAGTACTATATCCCATATAAGCTTCAAAGGGCAATAAGTGCCCAGATACTGGCAAACTAGATCGCCGGAATCCCAGAAGTAAGAAAGGCTGAAACCAACAAGGGAGACTCACAACCAAAAGTGGGAAGATCCTACATAGAGGAATCTCGCAACCAAAGAGTCCCGAAAATTCTCATCAAGAGGCGGAAAAGTGCAAAGACGTTCCGGACGACATTTCCTAACTAAGGAAAAACTATGCAGGCAAAGGTACACAACTTTGTTATTAGAATATATATCGGTAAAAAGGGTGCAGGACAACTCGTCCGAGAGGCGTGAAAATGGCCAAAGACACGCCAACACCTGAAGATTGCCTTCGGAGCGGATAACCTTGGAAAGATTGTATCGAGCCACTCCAGACTGCACCCGAAGATGTGAAGCAGAGAATTACTTCACTGAGTGGGCTAAGGCAGAATTTCTAGCAACCATGCCGGCAAAAGGTGCACAGAAAGTTCGCCTGGAAGAACATGGTATGCTGATTTGGCATATCGACGGTGACAAAGGCCAATAATGATTTCCAGTCTAGGGACAGAGGATTTCAAGAATTCGTCACCGACATCGAAATAAAAAGGCACTTCAGCCCATTAGCTCAGCCCCCGAGCAACAGACAAACAGAGGTGGCCAAAAGAGCTTTAAAAGTGGGACTCTGAGAGATGCAAAGGGAAAGTGGCCAGGAAAACTTCCTACTGTACCAAGGAGTTATCAAACATATCCCCGAGGGACCAAGGAGAAGACACTTTTCTCACTTATCCCCAGCACAGAAAGCCATTATCCATTTGAAGTTGTTCGGCCAGCATACAGATGTTTGATGAAAGAAAAAGTAACCTCGTTGTCAAACACTGAGAAACGGCCGAGCTTGAAAGGAGGCCTTTTCAGCAAAAGGTGGCCATAAGTGCAAACCTGCATGATAGGCCAAAAGGAACAAGGAAAAAAAGACCTCGCCCCCGAAAAGCCAAATTGGAACCTTGTGAGGTACTTCGGCCAAACGGGGAAGGGCGCTGTTCGGTCCTAAAAATGAGGTCCAAAAGGGAGCATACAAGCTTGGCAACACCGAAGGGAGAAAAACTGAAAAAGTACAAGGCACTCGAGTGCTTTAAAGAAATTCTATACATAGAATTTTTAGACAAGAAATGGTGCAAGCCAGAAATTTGTCTAAGTACAGAAAGTTTTCCTCTGTATGAGAATGTTTGCCGAACAAAGCTATAGCATAGACTCCCGAAAGTCTCATGTTCCTTCCGAAGATAGTTGGGTTATATGCCCAAAAGAGGGCAAGTCTACTGAACATGGCCGGCAAAGGGCTGGCTGAAATTTGCCTAAAAGGAACTTCGTTCACTACGAAAGTTCACCCGAAGAAGCAAGCAAAGAAAGTACCGAAATCCCTTGACCGAGAATGGTCGGGATAATTGGGAAACAAAAAAGCTCACAAAGACTTAGCCAAAATTATAAAGATTAATCCATTGAAGAAGGCCTTGATACAAGGAGAAGATTACAGAAAGGAAAGTACAAAGAAGAAGAAGAAGGCAAAGGTCCTAGAATATCTAAGGGACCTAGGCGTTATGGGAAGCTTCGGCTCCTGAGCTCTTCACCACAGCCTTCGGTGCAGGAGGAAGTGGCGACAAGTTGAGGAACTCGACTCTTGACCACATCCACCGAGGCCCACCGGGAATATCCAGGGCAGCCAGAAATTAAGGATTGAGGTCCGGATACTTCTTCAGAAATTGATAACGAGCAAGGCAGAAACCGTCCTGAAAAGCAACCTTGGACGTCTGGACGGCTTTATCTCTTTCAACGTCCAACTCATCTGCCTCATGTTAAAGATCCGAAACCTCCTGCTGAGGGTCAAAAATCTCCTTCTCCAGCTCCTTGGTTTTCTTCTTCTCCTCTGAACTCTCTTTCAGCGAGCAGACCTCGGCCTGGAGTTCGGCATTCTCAGCCATCGCCTTCGCCAAAAGGGCAAACACCCCTTCCTTTTCCTTTCGAAGGTCTTCATTGGCTGAAGTCAGGATTATTAACTTATCGCCAAGGTCAGACATCTTCCTGGAAAAATCCTTCAAGTGCTCCTCTTGGCCCTCAAGAATTCCTCCCGAAGACTAGCAACCTTCTCCTTGCATATTTCGCTCAGCTTGGTGTTCGTCAACACCGAGTTAGCGTAGAAAACTTTGGCCTTCTCCAACTTACCTTCGGCCCAAGCTCGGACTGAAGACTGCTTTGCTGCCCAAGCTCGGAGGTATCCACTATACCCCAAAAGCAGCAAAAAAGAAAGGCACTTAGTGAAAATTTGCACAAGGAAGGCCAGAGCACTTAGGCAGAAAAGTGGAAGGAAAAGTGAGAAGCCCGAAGGGTTACCTGAGCAGCATGCTAGGAAACTTTTGCAGCAAGGGCATCCTCGGAGGCACACTCCTCAGCGACTGCCTTGAAGGATGCCTGAGTAAGCACGCCCCTCACCATTTGGGGAGCCATTTCCCGGCAGTCCTTGGATAATAAGTTCATGTCCTCCATGAAAGACTAGAACGGCTCCCTTGGGACTTTGCCCTTTGGGACGCGGGAATCTCGAAGATCCCACCTTCGGGAGTGCTCAATCTTCCAAGGCAGGGTCGCCAAATCCTCTGCAAAAAGAAACATCTCATCAGGTAAATTTTCCTTGGTTATATTTCCTTGGTAATAAAAAATGTGAGATTGCAGGAGAAAATAGACAAACCTGCCGCGACTTCGGCACAGTCATCATCAGAGTCACCAACCTTCTCCATGTTGGCAGGAACATGTTTGCCCTTGGCTCTTTGGCATTTCTCTAATTCTTCAATAGGAAGATCCCCCGAAGAGCCCAACAAATCCGCCGACATGGTGGGACTCAGAGGCCAGGAATGGCCACCTCGGCAAAAACCCCCCGGCCATTTCAGCCTGGGAAAAAGTTGTAACCTCGATTGAGGTTGCAGTGACATCGCCCACCTCCAAAATGTCCTTCGGGGAGGGAGGAGGGGTGTCCCTCTTGGTCTTCTTGGCGGAAGATGATCCACCACCAGAAGCCTTCTTTGTCTTCTTGGCGGAAGACGGCTCACCCCCAGAAGCCTTGCGCCTCTTCTTTGTTTGTTCTCCCTTCTCAGATTGACCAAGGAAGAGAGATCTGTAGTAGGCAGTAGACTCGTCGCCCATCTCTGAAAAAGATAGAAAAAATCAGTGTAAGTCCACAGGCACTTATGCTGAAAGTTTTTTGAAACATACTTACTTTCAGAAAAGGCTTCGAATGTGAGCTTGCTCCGAATGAGCCTCACCAGCCAAGAGTTCTTCCCCTCAGTAGTAGGAGCTGGCATGCCGAGATCCGTCTTATGCTCCGCAACCACCACCAGCTCCCGAAGGACGTCCTAGGTCATGAGTTTCCACATGATCGGGAAAAGGTAGAGAGAGCGTGGAGGGACCTCGGCATCCCAGTCGGCGATAGCATGGATTCGTCTGTCAAAGTCCCCAAGCCTAGCTGCCAACTCAGGAGTCAGCAACTTCCTGGGTCCGTGACATCCGCCTCCAGCTTTCCCCTAGCGCACTTAGTCGGGACGTGCGACCAGGCCTCCGCCACCTTTAGGAAGAAGAACTTCCTTTGCCACCCTCACCAGCTATCCTTGGTAGCGAAGGTGAACATAAATTTCTTACTCCTAGATCCCTGAGGTAGCAAGAAATAAAAGCCACCTTTCGAAATCAGATAGAGCTTATAGTACTACATGAACAGGATGAAATGGGGTTCTACCCTGAAGATCCCACACATGCAAAGAAAGGCATTAAAATAGCAGTATGAGTTCGGAGGAAGCAGATTCACGGCTATGCCATGAAATTGGAAAAAGTCATAAATCATTTTCACGGGAGGAAACCGAAGTCCGACCTTCAGTTGGGCTCAGAAAATGGTAACCTTGTCACCTTGATTCATAAAGCAAACCTGGCCAAGGCGAGGTAACCTTGTGATGGCATAAGAGGGAAGGAAAAATTTGGTCTTCCATTTTTCTAATTTTTTAGGAGTGGTGCAACAAGGTTGAGACATAAGAGGTTGCCAGCTCTTGGGAATAGGCATGGTAGATAGAAAAATGACTTCGGGAAGCAAAAAGAAAAGCAAAAAATGAAAGGAACTCTAGAAGTCAGAACCCACCAAAAGACTTGCCAAAGTCTGGGTTTGAGGACGTCATCGTGAAAGATCACCGAAAATCGCTCCACCGCTAAGACCGCCGTAAAAAAGGAAGGAAAAGCAAGAGCAAAGCGAGAGCAAAGAAACAAAAGTGAAGAGTATGATGGGAGGAAGGCTTTTATAGATCTAGAAAGGGCAGCCAAGAGGCCATCATAAATGCTGCGTGAAGGCGAAGCATCGCCATAATTGCTCCTCATGCATGAAAAGATATGCCCATCCCAGCTGATGCCTGCCACGTGTCACCCATCGTCAGAAACAAGGACACATTTTCTGGCATCCAGAAAACTCAGGCACATTGCTCGAGATAGACACACCTAGTTTCAAGACGCGTCGATCCATTAGCCTATGGCGGGAAAAGTGAATGAGTTGGGAATCTCACAAATACCGAAAGTCGGATAGGTGACACCTGTCTAAACAGGGCTTATCGCCTAAAAAGCGAAGTGCCTCCCTTGCAGACGTCGTACTCCGAGCATGAAGTCCAAGAGGTCAGGGGTTCAAGGCTTCGTGCCATCCTGTTCGACCGAAAATGGACATCCTACTACGTTGACCTCCGGGAGTCCGTGAGGGCGTCCTGTCAAAACTGCCAAGTTAAGCGCAAGACGGATGCCAGAAGGGCTACTTGCTAAAGTCTTCACTCTGGCTTTCCAAGGGGGGCATGTGATAGCCAAAGTGCTATCACCCTGACCACCTACCGACCATGGGAAAGAGGGAGCCAGACACCTGAGGTCTGCAACCTTAGAAAGGACTCCGGAGTAAAGGAAGTCATACACCTGGGGCATACGACCTCGGTAGCTCACCAAAACCAGCTTCGGGAACCAGTGTATCGCCTCCTTAGGGACGGTGACCAAACCAGCTTCACGGGAGAAGGACCGACCACCCTCCGCGAGAGAAAGCCCCCCGAAGATGGAACTGCCGAAGTACCAGCCTGACTCCGGTAGAAGCCCCTCATCCTAAAGTCAGACCTCGACCAAAGGGACCTCTGTTGTACAGTAAGAGCAATTAAGGAGTCTCTGACACTCCGGTTACTTACGTTTCCGACATGCCACCTTCAGACACGCTCTGATATGCCACCTTCAGGCATGCTTTGGCACGCCGTCGCAGTCTGATGTCCTGTCATGAAGGGCTACAGCTCGTGGCCCGAGGAGCCTGCAGGTGGCTAGGGTCCTCCGCGCCCAGAAGTACACCATCCGACCATACACGTGTCATAATCCAAAGGGATCACCCCCTTCTTTTATACAAGGAAAATGGTCACAGAAAGGGGGGCTGGGCTCTCTTCTGGAGAGAAAAAGGGACAGAAAGGCTGGAAAATAAAGGACACTTTCCTTTCTTTGCCTGAATACTCTTCCCTCCAGCCCTCAGAAGGATCTCCGGCAGGCAAGCGCCTCTTGTGCTTATTACTACGCCATTCTCTCTCTCTTTAAGCACTAACTTAGGTGTCGGAGGTCCCCCCCCGAAAAATCACTCCGGGGCCTCCTAACCCTTGTTTTTTGAGTGTTTCAGCCAGGTCTCCCTGAGGAACCACTGTTCCGGGCTTTCCCCCTGCACCGGAGGTACCTCCCGTCCTCACCTACCATGGGACTAAGAAGCTGCCGGCCATCCTCTAAGGCGATCCACCCTGGATGCCTTCCTTTCGCACCTCCGGGACCCCCTACTGTCCGCACCACTACACACAATAGAGATGCTGGCTCCGCGCGAACCGCATCACGGCCCAAGGAGCCTGCAGGTGGCTAAGGGCCCCCATGCCTAGAAGAACGAACACCATCCATCCATACACGTGTCACAATCTGAAAAGGTCACCCCCTCTCTTATATACCAGACAAATGGTCACAAACGGGGGCCTTCTGGCGAGAGAAAATAGAGAGAGGCCGAAAAATAGAGGACGCTCTACTCCCTCCGCCTGAATACTCTCCCTTCGGCCCTTAGAAAGACACGCCAGGCAAGAGTCCCTTGTGCTTATTAAGAGTATCTCTCTTTCTCAAAGCACTGACTTGGGCGTCCGAGGTTCCCCCCCGAGGGCCTCCTAAACCCTGTTTTCTGAGTGTTTCAGCTAGGTCACCCTGAAGAATCACTATTCCTGGCTCTCTCCCAAACCGGAGGTACCTCCCGTCATTACCCTGCTCACGGGACCAAGAAGCTGCCGGCCATCACTTTAGGTGATCCACCCCGGACGCCTTCCTTCTGGACTAACCCTCGCCTCCAGGACCCCCTGCTGCCTTCACCACTGCACACAGTGGAGATGCTGGCTCCGCACCACCGGACTGCATCAGTTAGTCATTTAATGCTTAAGGACACTTACGGGCTTAAGTGTCCCAAACTTTTCTAAAGATGAAAATGGCCCTTGACCAAGGTTAAAATAGGTCAAAAATTGTCATTTTCCCATCCCAAATGGCTAGTAAAAACATTGTCCAAGTGTGGCCTTAAGTTTTCAAAATCTGCAAACATGCCATTACTAAAGACGAAGAAAAAAATAAAGCTAGAAAAAAAATCATTTTCTACCCATTTCTTGCAAAAAATTCACCTCCACCTGCTAGGGTTCTTCCTTAAGCTCCTCCACCATCCACCATACCCACCTTACTACAAACAATCAAAAGAAGGCAAGAGAAGACAACCAAAGCATCAAGTAAGACCATAAACCATAGTTGTCGGGTTTATCTAAGGTTTATTAGATTTCCAGAAAAAGGTACAGAGTTCTCTTGCTCTAATGGATTGCTTACTATAATATTCAGGTATCCATGGAGCTAGGGCTAAGTTTGGAAGAGAGCTAAGTACATGATTAACCAATCTTAGTGAGGGGAGTGCACTTAGTGAAGGTTTTGTGACCTGGTATGAAGTGTACAGTCATGGCAGCATATTTATAAGTTTTTAGAGCCCAAAGTTAGTAGTAAATAGTGTTAAAACTATCCTAAGGCCAATATTATGCTTGAGGAGGGCTGCCACAGTGATCTACTTTTGTTTATTACATGTTTTATGGACTAACCAATGCTTGTTGTTGCTACCGCATACAAGTGTTTGTTGTTTGTGTTTGATTGCTGCATTTGGATGCTCTATATTGGATATTTGCATTGTGTTTTCTTGTGTTTTAGTGTCTTTGGATGCAGGTGATTGCTAAAGGTTACATTACCTTAGTGTTAAAGTGTTATCTTTACTAAGTTTCTCCATGAAACTTACCTCCCCTCAAATCTGCCCATTTGAAGTCTAGTAGAAAAATCACATTCAAAATGACCTCTTTCATTTTCATTTTCATCTGAAATATTATGTATTTAAACTTCCATGTATATAGTCACGATCTGCAATTTTTAATGATTTTAGGAGCACATTTGGTATTTTTAGTAATGGTGCTTGTTGTGTTACACAGCAGCTGTCCCGCATCATGTTTTGGAGTGCATTGTGTCTCAAGCATCTCTTGTGACTTGGTTACATGTCTTTAGCTAAGTTAAGGCCATGATGTAGTGCATGGATGCATGTACATGTAAGGCATGTAAAGTTGGAGCAAGTATGTGAACATTTGAGGATGGTTTTGCTATGTATGTGAATGTGGTGCACAAGCTATCTAAGTGTGAATGATGGGCTGCTTCTTTGTAAATTCTATTTTGAACACATAAAGCTGGTATATGTTACCACCTCACAAAATGGGAGAATTACAAGTGTGTCATAATGGCTAAAAACCATTATATTGTGCAATTCTCACCATAGTGATTGAAGTGTGGGGGGGGTAAAAGGCATGATCAACACCTCCTTAAAAGTGTTCCAAGTTGGTAACTTGGTCCCCAAGAAAAGCCTTAAGGATTGCTTGTTTTTCAAGCAACCTATGGACTTTTTTGTAAGGTTTTGGAAATTTGGGTACTCAATTGTAAAACTCTCAAGAAAGAGACTTGGAGAGTTATGGGAAGGATATGAATGGTATGAAAGTGCTATTGGAGGACCAAATTACTCATCGAAGACAAGTTTGAACAATGGAAACACTAAAGGCAATAAGGACCTAAATGTCCTAGCGTAAACCTTAAGATGTTCAAGCTTTTGACTTAAGTCTAAGGATGGAATTGTGGGGTTATCCCACTATGGGGAGGCAACCATGACTTGATAATTAGTCAAAAATTTTGGGCACATGTGTACCAATGAGTTTAAGACAAAGAAACCATAATTAGTGAAAAGGAAAATAAGATAAAGCAAGGTTAAGCTTGTTTAAGTGTGATTTGGTGCCCTTAAGCTCATTTAAGGCCATTTAAGTGGCCAAATCACTTATCCCTCGCTCATTTTCGTACTCCTCCTGCCTAAGAACACAGCCACACTTCCTCCATAGCCACCACACCTTCAAACTTGCAATTGATTGAAATTGAAGGCAAAAGAAAGCAATTGGAAGCAAACTAGAGCTATTTCTCACATACTTCAAGGATCAAGCTTGATTTTCAGCCTAACCACTTTGGTAAGGGTTCTCTTGCTCTCATGGACTGTTTTCTTCAATTTTTAAACATCCATGGAGCTAGGGCTAAGCTTAGAAGAGAGCCATGTGCTTGATGAACCAAGCTTAGTGAGGGGAGTGCACTTATTGAAGGTTTTGTGAGCTAGTGTGAAGTGCACAAAGATGGCAGTAAAGTGAGGGTTTCCAGAGCCCAAAGTTAGTACTAACTACTGTTAAAATCCTTCTAAGACCAAGCATTAGCTTGAGGAGGGCTGCCATAGTGATTTGGTTGTGTTTATTATGTGTTTTATGGACTAACCTATGGTATATGTTGCTGCCACATTTCATGTGTTTATTGGTTGTGTTTGGCTGCTGCATTTGGTTGCTATATCTTGTATATATGCATTGTGGTTTTTGTGTTTTAGTGTTTTTGGATGCAGGTTTTAATGAGGATCAAATTGCCTTAAGAAACCAAGTGCTACCCTTACTAAGTTTCTTAATGAAACTTACTCTCCTCAACTCTGTCATTTCAGGTCCAGCAGAAAGATCACATTCAAACTGACCTTTGTGATTTGAAATTTCAGGTACATGAACTTCCATATGTCTAATTGTGATCTGGGACGTTTGATGATTTTAGGAGCACATTTGGTATTTTTAAAGGTGGTACTTATTGTGTTGTGCAGCAGCTGTCCAGCATCCTGTTTTTGGAGTCCATTGTGTCTCAGGACGTCCTGTAACCTAGGGTGCGTATTTAGCTGAGTTAAGACCATATTGTAGTGCATGAATTCATGTGCATTTAGTGTATGTAAAATGAGATAAGTATGTGAACATTTGAGTAATGTTTTGGCTATGTAAGTGATGTGGTGCAAAGCTGCCTAACTGTGAATGATGGTCTGCTTACTTGTAAATTCTGTTTTGGCCACATAAAGTTGTTAAAAGAAATGGAATGTAATTCCTATGTGTAATGGACATATATGGGATAGC
>KK906575.1:3730-15611 GCA_000696445.1 Aquilaria agallochum
CCCCCCCCCCCCGAGCCTAAAATCCTGGGTTCGCCATTGTCTGCAGGCAATATCATTTAGCCACCGCTTCGCTCCCATACACTCCTAAATTCATGAGTCCTCATCTCCAATCTCCTGCACACACCATGCAAGCACAGCTGAGGCTCTGGAGTCAACTCACCCAAACCCAACTGGAACCATTCCTTAAAAAAATTAGTTCACTAGATACAAACAGGTCATCTACTTTCAATGGAGATTGTTGGACAATATATTAGAATAATATTTATTAGATGTGGAAAATGTAAATATCACAAGTTCATAGTGGCAGCAGATGATTTTTTGAGTAATACAGTTTTCCTTACAAATATCCTTGAGGAATTTTCAATTTAGTTACTAGTTAGTTGCTTGATATATAAATACGAATGTTTGATCTTTGATGTGCACAAGCGTAAGGAATTTTTTTTTTATTTAAAAGAAAAGTAGACCCAAAACGTCAGAGTTTGGTGGCCAAGTTGTGATTTTAGCCTATCATCGATAACGTTTAACTCAAAATTAAAGGGAAAAATAAAATCATGAGTATCGTAGCAACAAGCATACACTACTATATATTTGCTTCCGGTAAAATTCAAATATAGTCCCTTAACTATTCAGTTTATCCTTAAATGGTCCTTTAACTCTAAAAGTAATTATTAAGGTCCTTTAACTTAATCAACAAGTTCAATTTGAGTTTCATCTATTATATTGGTGTTATTTTTGACAGAAAATGCATATGTGGCACTTAATATCCCCTTGCTTGGCTCCACAATGCCACATGGCATCTTATTTTATGATAGTGAATGATAAAATTGAAAGAATAATAAATCCTAGACTAGAATTGATATAAAATCTAATTTTATGGATTTAAACTGTTAATTAACCAAATCTTCTTAAATCTACTATCGCCGCCGTCACCATCTTCTCTCTCTTTGTCGGCCAAATCAAGAACCTTCCGAACACAAAATGGCAATACAAGTGAGAGACATCGGGAACCAATCTAGAAAATGGGATTAATACCGGCGAACTGAAGACCGGCTGATTAATGACAAGATCTAATGATGCCGGCGATTCTGTTTCCTCCACTCCTCTGCTCCATCCCTCCCTCCGCCACAATCTCTCGATTCATCTCCTCTCATCTCGTTTCCTTCTCGCCCTCCTCTCGTCTCCTATCCATCTCCCTTTTTCTTTGCCTCTTCTTCGCCTTAATCTCCCTCCACCCTCCCCCATAGCGCCGCTCTCTCCCTCATCTCGATTCGACCAAGAGCTATGAACGGACGCAAATCGCCTTAAATGGACGCATGGTGAACAAAGGCAATTTTACCGTGAACGACACAACCTGATTTTGTCTGATGTTTCAAATCACAAAAATGAGAGTGTGGTTCGATGGTGAGCGTGTGTCAGCAGAAGTCCGAGGTCGCTAGCAGCGAAGGATTGCTGGGAATCGTGAGCATCTACGGCGATTACTAGTAATGAAGGATCAGACGAGTATCGGATTTGCGTGGCGGTGAGTGTGTGTCGGTGATTGCTGGTAGTCCGAGGTCTCCTGGGCAGCCCGATTGCACCATCGCTGGGTTCAGTTTGATTTTTGGGGAGCCCGTGGCGGATTCTGATGAAAAGCAGATGCCAATACTGTGAATTCCAATTAGAAGTAACCCCCTAGGATGCTGGCGATTCTATTTCCTTTGCTCCTCTGCTCCTCTGATTCCCTGTCCCCATACCTTGCCCCTCTAATTCTGGGTCATCTATCTCCTCCCGCCCCTCCGATTCTCCGTCACCCCCACCCCTTCAATGCTCCATTGATGAAGAAAGAGAAGATTTGGCCTGCGAAGGGATAGAAGATGGTAACGACGGCGATAGTAGATTTGGGAAGATTTGGTTAATTAACAGTTTAAGTCCCTAAAAATAGGTTTTTTATCAATTTTATTCAAGGATTTATTACTCTCTTAATTTTGTCATTCACTGTCATAAAAGAAGATGTCACTTGGTATTATAGGGCTAATCAAGGGGGTATTAAGTGCCACATATATATTTTTTTGTCAAAAATAACGCAAACATAACGGATGGGACTCAAATTGAACGCGTTGATTAAGTTAGAGGACCTTAATAGTCACTTTTAGAGTTAAGAGACCATTTTAGAATAAACTAAATAGTTAAGGGACTAAATTTGGATTGTACCCTATTTACTTCTTAAGATAATCAGTTGTTGGACATCGGATTCTACCCACCCGCTAAATTTGATAAAAACCTCACTTCTTGAGCAAGTATATATAAACTTCGAAACTTACACTTGTCCACATCAGTCATTAAAGTACCAAAATGTTTGAACATCCTCAGCCACCTTCTGTATTTGACTCTTACCAATAATGCATTGTGCATCTACACTACAATTTGTGATTTAAAGTTCTTCATATCTCAAGAAGTATACTGATTTTCCCCAAATTATCCTAGCTAGGTACCATATCTTAAACCTTAAACATATACCTTGTAATGTTTCTAAAAACAAAAAATAAAAAACTTACACTTTTTTCTTATTTTTATAATACTATTTGTTAACAGTGTGAAAAGATTAAGTTTCTATCAAAATAAAAAAGATTAAAGTTATTTTACAGCTACCTTCAACTTATATTGAAATTACAGCAACACAATTAAAATTTGGAAATCTAAACTTTTCCCCTACCTGGCTTTTTTGCATTATCCAACAATAATTTTTGAAATTCTTATTTAATTTTTCTTGTGATTATGTTCTAATAATTCTTACAGCTATTTTGCATGTAACAAATATATTATTTTACATTTACAGGGAGAAAAACATGAAAATTTAAAATTTTCATTAATTATATAAAATACTATAGCTACCAAATAATTTAAACTAAGATTTTATGAATTTGTGTATAATTTAAATTCCATTTTGAGTATGGATTCAAATTAAAAATAAAAGTGACTTTGATTTTGCTTATAGCTCAAGAGATGGTTATTTGAAATTTTTGTGGTCTAAGTGGAGTTGAGTAAAGATATATAGGACAATAGGTATCCGGGTTTTTTGGGTTTTTATGTTTTTTAATTGTTTGTTCCTGTCCCCTTCTATCAAATCAACGTCTCATTCTTGCATTCCTAAAGCTTTTCGATAGTTGAATTAAAATACATGCGAGGGAGGGGAAATGGGGAGGGAGATTGGTCAGTTTGCTTGAGATTCTAAGTTTTAGGACAATGTGATTACTTTGATACGGGGGGACCATGAAACTTTGATGTTGAGGGACTAACATGCCATAATTTATAGATAATAAAAAGAGCGAATATATAAATAGTTTATTTTTGTTCATTAAATATGATTTAAAAAAATTAATATATAAAAAATTTGAATTAGATAGTGATTAATTAGATTCAAGTCAATGCCTGTGTAAATTAAGAAGACAACTTCTTGTCATACATTTAGGATGGAAGCAACCCAAAAAATGTGCGACGGAAGGAACATAATTATCGGAATAATTTTAAAAATTCAGAAGAAATTTAAGAGCAAGATCTACTCATCTCTTGTAACTTAGATGACCAGAATCGTCCTCCATGTTTGAAAAAAAAAAAAAAAGGTTAAGGTTCAATTACATTTTCATTTCTGAGGTTTCATATATACTATTTGCAATTTCATCACCACAGTTTAGAGTTCTACTCATACCTTCTATTTTTTTTTTCTAACACCAGTAAAGTAATAGTGTTCTAAATTAACAGAAAAAAAACAATTAACAGTTTAAATTATTTATATATTATAAAAAATTATTAAACAATTTCAATTTATGAAAAGATAGTTATTCAAAAAATTAAAACAAAATTTTAAAAATTGTTATTGAATGACATAAAAGCAATAAGAGGCAATAAGATTATGTTTCTAAATTAATTAGGAAGTGTTTGTGTACTTATAACGAAACCTTAGGAGGAAATTGCAATGGACCACTATTGCAGTTAATTATGATCACTAGTTTAGGGCTCAAAATTTCTCCACCCATATGTGTAGTAAATAATACTACTAACGAAAATTTTTGTCAAGAAACAAAGAGAAACAGATAAATAGTGTGGGAATATTATAGTGGTGCTGTTGCATACGAGAGCTGGACACATGGATTAGCCATCCTAAAGGAGGCAAATTGCAAAGCACAGATTAGGAGGCACATGGGCCCAATCAAATTTATGAAATAAAAGCAACAACTAAAACTAATTTTCATGCCAAAGTTAATAATAACGGGTCTATTGGAAAATAATTTGATGGGTAAAAGAGATAAAATCCTTCACTGAGTGGATATCATCTATCATTGTTTTCTCTTTTTAGAGTTAAATTGTCTATTAATGTTTTTATTGGTGAAAATATTTGTCACTATTAAATGCGATACAGGATAAACAAACCATTGTTGGTATTAATCGTTGAATTACACCGTGAAATTATGGAATATTTTGTTAAATGGCATGATGATGTGATTAATTGACATGAAAAGTTACACAATTCATCTTTGAACTATATACTCTTATGTATATAAATTGCTAAACTTTTGTCTTTTTGCACCAATCTAGAGCAAGTATAAATTTTAAAACAACACGCTTAAATTCACACTTTTTTATATGTTATCTTTTTCTTTTACTAGGCCAAATTGCAAAATTTTTCCGGCATTCAATTGTTTAGGCATTTCCAAATTGTCCAAATCAAACCCGAATCTGAGGTCTTGAGAATGGAGCATCTGTAGTAAGGAAAGCAAGTTCTTCAATTCCTTGAACCTTGCCATCTTGCTAGCCAGTAGCAGCTAACAGTTTCCCAGATTTCTCCCAATGTTACTGGTTTGATTCTTAATCTTCAACCTTCAATTTCACTTGATTGCTCTCAGGAAACAACAAAGGGACGAGGCATGCCTGCCATCGCACATTCACCACCACCAGCTGCAATAGTGGCAAAAGCCCACCACATTAGCCGGTTTGGCCGCTAATGTTAAATGTATAGGATACTCGATCATCCACTTCCAATCATCCAAGAGGCAAATTTAAACATCCCCACCGACCAAGTCAAATACTCAAAATAAGCATAAAATCAAATAGCCATTGCCTCATTTATTGTACATAGAATCATGGGAACAAGTACGAAACGCTTTAAAACTTAATCGCCGGAGCAAAATTGTTGTAGACATTTTGTTGTCAAAGTGAACCGACCAAAATTGCTGCAACGGCCATAGCTATCGAAGGACCAAATCGGCAAACAGTTACAGCTCAGCACTAGAGTGTGCCAGGCGTGGTGGGCTAGAATCGACAATTGGTGGTGATGAAGGGAAGGGAATCCTGTTGGTGTTGGGAGCGAGAGAGACGAGCTTGAGGAGTTCGATGGGCCGGGCACGACAGATTTGATGGTCAATTGGCTGCCGAATTGGTGGCCTTTGACGTCGGATTCGTATACTTTACTAATGTTGGCGTCCGCCGGCTATCCTCCCCACTAGGTGACTTGATTGGTGGAGGTAGAATAGGGATCGCTGGTTAGTACTGGACAATTTCGTCCAGAGAAAAAAAAAAATTAGAAAGAAAAAGTAAGAGAGGAGAGAGACGTGTTACAGAAATAGAGTTTAGAGAGGATTTGTAGTGTTGGATAAAAATAAAAGGGTTAAATTAGTTATTTTATCTTTTTTTGTATACAAGCTTGCCATGCATATATGTCACATTTATTATCACATCATTAAAATATTTTAAATCATCATACAACTGGACAAAAGTAATGTAGTGGCCAACTTCCGTTGATAATGTAACATTAATAAGTGATTTAATTATAAAAAACAATAGTTGGTGATCTATACTGAAGTAAAAAGTTTGTGGGAGATTTGTCATTTTTACATAATTCATGATGAACTTAGAGTTTTAGATAATCTATTATTAAAAAATATTAGTATCTTTTTGCATTGTTATATAAAACTAAAAATTACATTCCCCTAATTTTTTTTTCTAAACTCTAATTAATCATTGATGTAGTTCTAAAAAAGGCCTGAGAAAACAATTCAATGATTGAGTAAGCTCTACAGTCCTATATAAATGTGGCAAATTGCTCATTTCACTTTTTGGAATTGTTTTTTAAATAACTTGTTGGAATTGTTTGATTATGCAATGGACCTTTGCGACGTCAACTAGTTTAGAAAAAGGTTATAATTTCTAAATCATTTTAGGCGGTCGGCCACTCTGACTGTGAGCGATCCTCACATACGCCACCTACGGCAGATTTTAGTAATAGCAAATTTTAACCAAATAGAGCATTAACTAGGAGCAGGAGTTTCTGTGTATTTCTCACTAATAAATCGATTCAACTACCACTACTGACTAGTGTTCAAGGATAAATAATGCTAAATTAAGCATTACATTAAATGCAAAGTTTTAGGACGACTTCTTTTTACATTTGGTGTTTGTTTAATTTATAAGAATTTTTTTTTTATATATCAGTCTTTGTACATGTTATGTTATAGGCATTCACTTGACAATATTTTGAAGCAAAATTATTTCATAAACATAAGTTTTAGTAGTTACTTAGGGTCCGCGCAACTAGTCTTCAAACTATGTAGTTTTGTTTTGTTTTTCTCGTGTTCCGAAAATCAACAAAAAAAAGTGTGTTCATTTTATGGACTGTTTTTGTTTTCTATTTGTTTAAAAAAATTTATATTTTGGAAAATAAATTATAAATTATAAATTTTTCATTTTAATGTTTTTTATAGCACTTTTTAAACTATGGTGAATTAAAAAATTAAATATGTAAAAATAATATTACCCGATAATTTGTCTATAATAGATTCAAAAAACAAAAGAAGAAGAAGAAAAGATATGTTGACACCCAATTTCGTCCGACTATTAAAAAATAAAAAAATAAAAAAAATTTAAAATTAATTATTATTTATTTATTAATTAATTAAAAAAATTAAATAGTTTAAGGGGGAATTTTTGTTTCGTAAGGATAGATAGTAAATTTATATATATATATATATGTAAAATAGAAAAAGGTGAATTTTTTTAAAGAATTGACAAAAATAAGAAGTTTGGGGTGAATCTGATAAAATTGAGAAGTTTGGGAAATATCTGACGAAATCTGAAAATTCCAGGGAAATCTGGTAATCATTCGCGTGATTTTTGGGCCAAACAGACAAATTTGGGCCAAAATAACAGAACAGACAAATTTGGGCCAATCAGTAATTTTGTTAAAAATATGGTACCATACCAGTAGTCAAATAAAGCTGAAGGACTAAAAGTGTTATGTTTCCCAAATTATGTTTTTAATCTTTATTTAATTCAATTTCGAATTTTTTTAAATTTAATGAATCCAATGATCCTACCATATAAATATAGATCCAAAAATTCAAATAAAAAATCTAAATAAATATTATTTTAGCTTCTTAATTGAAAAAGGAAGAACTTAGATTTAGTCCCTGTTCCTCTTTCCTTCTTTCCAGAAAAACCTGAGCTTTCCTTTTTCTCTCTCCGTCTTTCACCGTTTCTTTTCGAAACCGTTCTACCTCTCTTCCCCCGTCGCCGTTTGCCGTCACCCCCAGACGCTCCAGCCACCTCTTTGCGCGTCGCTCCGTCACCGTCTCCAATCCTCGCAGTCCGCCGTGCCGCCAGCCAGCTGTTTTCTTTTTTCTTTTTTTTTCTTTTTTCTTCTCCTTCTCCGCCGCGTCTTCTCCTCTCTCTCTCCTCTCGCCGTCGCCGATCTCCTCCTCCCTCCTCCCCTGCTGGCGACGCTGCCCAGCTGAGAAGGCCGCCGTCTCCGCCCCCCTGTTACGCTGCCGTCGCTAGAAAATAGGAAACCCGTTTAAAAAACATTAACCGACCCGCCAGATTTGAATTCTCTTCCCCTTTAGGTATAATTCTATTTTAGCCCTTATAATTTTATGTTGTACTAATATAAGTCACTAACTCTTCTTTCTCTTGCAGATATACCATTAACAGCCAACTTTTTGGTGTTTATTTTTTTTCTTTTTCTCTTCTTGTTTTTTTTTCTAATGGAAAGTTATACCTCCTACTTTTATGTGGATGGCCAAACACCCCACCTTATTTATTTATTTATTTATTTATTTCCATTTTATTTACATTTATTTACTTTATGCACTTTATTCTTTTTTTACGTGCATGGCTAAATGCCCCATTTTCATTATTTATTTACTTTTCTGCATTTATTTACTTTATGCGTTTTAATTTTTTTTACGTGGATGGCTAAACGCTCTACTTTCTTTATTTATTTACTTTATTTTATTTTACGTGGATAGCTAAACGCCCCACTTTCTTTATTTATTTACTTTTCTGCATTTATTTACTTTACGCGCTTTATTTTTTTACGTGGATAGCTAAACGCTATACTTTCTCTATTTATTTACTTTTCTTCATTTATTTACTTTATCCACTTTATTTTTTTTTACGTGGATGTCTAAACGCCCTACTTTCTTTATTTATTTACTTTTCTTCATTTATTTACTTTATACATTTTATTTTTTTTACGTGGATGGCTAAATGCACCACTTTCTTTATTTATTTACTTTTTTCCATTTATTTACTTTATGTACTTTATTTTTTTTAAGTGGATGGCCAAGCGCCCCACTTTTTTTAGTTATTTTACTTTTCTTTATTTATTTACTTTATGCACTTTATTTTTTTTACATGGATAGCTAAACGTCCTACTTTCTTTATTTATTTACTTTTATTCATTTATTTACTTTATGTACTTTATTTTTTTAAGTGGATAGCCAAACACCCCACTTTATTTATTTATTTATTTATTTTCCTGTATTTTGTTTATTTATTTGTTTATTTTTCTGCACTTTATTTTTGTGTGGACGGCCAAACGCCTCATTTTATTTATTTATTTATTTTTCTGCACTTTATTTATTTCTTTATTTATTTACTTTCTGCACTTTACTTACTTATTTATTTATTTACTTTTTCTGCACTTTATTTTTACGTGGATGGTTAAGTGCCCCACTTTATTTACTTTCTTTATTTATTTACTTTCTGTAATTTATTTTTCTTTATGTGGATGATTAACCTTATTTTATTTATTTACCATTTTTTATGGCTGACCAAGAGTCTCATCTTACTTCCTTATTTTATTTTATTTTATTTTTATTGTTATTTCTATTACAACCAACACCCCTGCGGCCCGCGTCTTTTATTTTTCCATCATCTTTAACATTAATATTAAGACACTTATCCATTTTTATTTCCTTTAAATAACAAAATTTAAGCTTTTATTCTATTTATTAAAATAAATTTTTTTAAAAAAAAGTTTTAAAAATCATAACCAAACGATCCAATAAAAATCAATGGTTTTAAATAATTTTTTAGATCTATGGATTAGATAATTACTTTTAAGGAAAAATAAAAAAATATAATAAAAAAAGAAAATAATATTAAGACTATTAAAAATCCGTATTTGGATAATTCGGTAAAAAAAATTATGACAAAAATTAATAATTAATTAAATAATTAATAATAAATTGAAAAATTTTTCATTAAATTCCATATCCGGGTGCTTCGATAGGATCCATGGTTTGAAAAATATCAAATTTATAATAAAAATGAATAAAAATTAAGTACCAAGATAAAAAAAATCCATATTCGAATAATTTGACAAAATTTATGATATGGATTAATAATTAATCAAAATATTTAATAACAAATAAAAACTAAATTTTCATTAAATTCCATATCCGAGTGATTCGATAGAATCTACGGTTCGGAAATACCAAATTTATTATATAAAAAATTATACAAATTAATTATCAAGATTTAGAAGTCCATATCAATATAAAAGTTCATATCTAAATGATTCAGTTAAAATTTGTGGTTGGAAAATTAACTAAAATTATTTAAAAGCAAGCAAAACAAAATTAAAATCAATTAAGGTACCAATTTTGGGCGTTAGAATAGAGTTATTTTAACGTAACCGTACTCCCGAACCCTTGAACTTTCGTAGACCATTTTTAGGTGTCTAATCGACCTAGGTGAAACCGATTGGTGGCAATTCTCAAAAACCCCCACGTTGCCACAAGCTATAATTTATATCCGTAGTATTTTGGTCATTGTTTTTTTTTTTAAATTTTAAATTACTATTTGCAGTTATCATAAATGCAAAGGGTAAATATACCACTATTCTTACATCAAATGAACAATTTACCCACTAAAATATTTTTAAGACAAATAAGTCACTAATGTTTTTGGAATAAGCAAATAACTCATTAATGTGACAGATTATGGATAAATTACCCGTTAAAAGGCGTTAACGATTGATTAGAGAACTTTTATCCTTAATTTAATTTGACCTTCAAACACATCCAATTTGGTTATAATTTTACTTTTGTTTACTTGAATTGAATTAATTTAGGAATAAAGCCTAATTCAAACACTAACATCTTAAAATGATTTAGGTCTTAATTAGATATTATTAATAAACAATTAGTACGAGAAATTATTGGTTTTTGCTACCCATGCATAGTGCCAAACAAAACCTAGTCACTGTTCGATAATGGTTTGTATTGCAGGTGTCCATATTAGCGTACACCTTTAATTGTCGTGGCCTTTTTGCCAGAGGAAAAACATTGGTGGCACAATTGCCTCCAAGAGTACATTTATTCTACAGGTTCTGTAACTGTTGTTCTGCGCAAACCAATTGTTTTCCTTTCAAAACGGTTAATTTTTCATATAATATTGTTTCTTAATAAGGAATGTTGTTCTGGAGGCCGAGGCAATCTTGTAGTTAGTAGTCTCTGCGTCTCATATTATTTGCTTTATTTAAAGATTAAGAAACGATGAAATTATGTATTTTTAGATAATTAAATTTACCTTTGAAAACAAAAAATTAAAAAGAAAAACATGTTCACCTTGGCGGTAAAAATGGTTCTAGAAGCGTCTGTCCCAAAAATTACAGTGAGCAAGAAGTACTCTTCTTCCAAAGATATCCAGCTCTACATCTTCAGAAATCAAATCAACTAATTAATCCCTTAAAATCTCATCCTTCTTAAAACCATGGCAAACCGCGATGGCATCTTCCCAACGGCGACACGATTGAACATGTCGGAGATCATGAAATGAACTCGCCTGATATGTTGGAAAATATAACTCATCTTGTAATAAAAGTCTGTTAATATATATAGTATTTGATAGCTAGGGAAATATGTAGGGAAATTAATATATATAATGAAATACTTAATAACTAAAGATTTGAAAGTAAAGGCCAAAGTAAAGGCCAAGTGTCCCATGCATGAGAGACATTAGTGACTTATTAAAGATGATCGAGCAGGTTGTAGAATCTAGCTAGGAATGGATATATATCCCAGAAACTAACGTACGCGGAACTCAACTTTAGTTGCTTTCTTTCTAGTAGTAGTAGGAGTGGTATATAAATTACTTGTAATGTGTAGCCGGAGCCGCCAAAACATGGCCCTGGCGGCCAGGCTCGAAATTAGCAGCCATCCATCAAGTGCATTAATGCTGGAACAGCCGACAGCAATATATATATGCAGGAACACTATAGTATTTCATTATAAGTTATCTCTTGCCGAAGCTAATTTTGCACAGAATTACTCCTATAATAAATTCTTAAAAAATAAAAATGGAGTAAACGATTTTTCGTAAGGTACATCGCCTACTAATATTTTATCGATCGAAGTTCGAATGAGAGAGTATGCATGCTAATTTTAAGTTACGTGAAAATTAGTTTACTATGTCTATATATTTGGACTTACTTTCGATTGTTACAAGTCTCATTTGTCACTAACATTAATAATTGAGGTTTGCTGATAAGCACCTAGGTGTATAAGCACCTAATTAACACCGTTAGAATTCTGTTAGTTTTAAGTATAAATAGTAACTTTTACTT
>KK906579.1:4060-14973 GCA_000696445.1 Aquilaria agallochum
TAATGATCCAAATTGCTCTATGTGTGCGACCCAATAGGCTCTTATCACGTTGGCAATGATCATAAATCACATTTATGATCATAAGCAATGAGCGGTGTCTAGCAACACATCATTGCTACCCAAGTGACAAGATTGTCGATGATTCGACTATACCTTTATGATCATCACCGATATATGCCATTGTCCCTTTGTCCAAGATATCAAGACTAAGCACGAGACATGGAATGTGTCACTCTCGTATAGCCCAATCTTTGGTTTCTTGATTACCGAGTAGACTAACTTAAACTGATGACATTGATATCGCATATCAACTCATCCGAGCATGGCCATGCATTTTCTAAGTCTCACTCTATCAAGGGGCCCGAAGATATCGCTCCCGTTACATAGGAGGGACAAATCCCATCTTGATCATACAAATCCCTCCGCATGATATGTGACATACCCAATGACCTCCTTCAAGTTCACTCAGTTACGAGCAACAAAGGAAAGTATCAAAGTATGTGACTCACATGTAGGGAACCTTGATGATCTTAGGTCGAAGGACTACATATACCCTGATCACTATGGGAATCACTTATGACACTCATATAACGATCCATGTAGTGTTCTCATGGTGGGTCGGTCCAGTACACAAGTTCTCCAACTTGTACCCATATGTAGACTACATATCTCATATTAGTCTCCACATATGCTAGTCGTTATGTATTATTGCAACCCGCTCCACAATAATACTAGACCAGGGACTTTTAAGAATATCATTATTCTAGGGTTACAATTATGTTTGTTAAGTTACGCAGGAACAAAACAACAAACATAATTGCTGGATTAATGCCTTAATAAAATATCATGACTCAATGTGCAAAAATACAATCATCTCATGACTGGCTTTTAGGCACAACACTAACAGAATCTTGGTATGAAATTTTGGCTGCACCTAGAAGACATCTAGAGGTTTAACTGGGATTTTTAATATCTAGATTTAAAGCCCTGTAGCCAAAGTTATGACATTGCAAAATTGGCTAAGTTACTGTTCATTTGGTCAGAATTTTGTAACCAACTTAAAAAATCCATAACTTGGTCCATAGGTGGGCTACTGATGTAAAAAAAAAATTCCTTGATTTGACCTAAGTCTCTACTTGATAATGGAGAAAAAAAAATAGGGGGTTACATGGCTAGAATGATACAGGTTATTGGAGGAAGTTTGGGTGCAGTGGCTGGAATTTTTGAACCTAGTAAGAATGCTTAATGTGTGGAAGCGAAAACTAAGACTTGTGCTAGTGTCTTTCTTCTTAGCTGCCATGATGTGCATAAATGTGAATATGTGTGTTATGGTTAGACCAATATGCATGTATTACATAGTGCTTAAGAGGGTCACTTGAGTATGTACACTAGGGGTGTTGTTCTGATGACCTACAGGACACACCAATCCTGGGAGTTTATATGCACAGTTTTGGCACCATAATTGGATTACCTTAGAGTGGGTAACATGAGCTACTACTCCAGTGCACTAGGTCGATTCCTTGTCACAAAAACTATTGGGGACAAACTTCCTATGCTGGTTTTAACTTAACTGAGCCAAAATACAGCATTAGCCTGATGACTACTCAGACATTGGGTAATAGTTCTCAGGTGCAACCTAAGAGCCATGCACTCTTGTCACCCTGGGGTTAAGCCCCACTCCTACATGATCTGTTTTTGTTCCTTAATCTGCAGTTGACTTTTGCACTATGGGCATATTGCCCATGCTCTTCCTAGGTTTGATGAGCTAACCTCCACCTTGCTGCATCGTATTTCCAACTTCTTAAACTCTCTTTTATGAGCTACTGCATGCTAGACCATTCACTGATGGTCCTAAATAGATGATCATCAAAGGCCTCCACACACTAGCTTAGGGCCTTGGTGGTCTTGGTCCCAAGCTTCTACTCTCAATGAAAGGTACGAGAGTGCTCCGCTCTATTTTATAGCCTGCTTGACCAAGTGCCCATCACTCGGTAAGCACATCCTCAGCTTTTTTCTGGTAGTCTAACCCATCCACTTTGGTGGGTTCAACCTTTGTAACTTTAGGAGTAATCCATGTAGTTTAATGATACTACCTGCCTTGGAGTTTCCATAGCTTCCCAGTCCTACGGATCATGTAGCCTACCTCACATTGAGTTTCAAAAACAATTTCCTATGATGGTGGTCACATCNACATGGCTAGAATGATACAGGTTATTGGAGGAAGTTTGGGTGCAGTGGCTGGAATTTTTGAACCTAGTAAGAATGCTTAATGTGTGGAAGCGAAAACTAAGACTTGTGCTAGTGTCTTTCTTCTTAGCTGCCATGATGTGCATAAATGTGAATATGTGTGTTATGGTTAGACCAATATGCATGTATTACATAGTGCTTAAGAGGGTCACTTGAGTATGTACACTAGGGGTGTTGTTCTGATGACCTACAGGACACACCAATCCTGGGAGTTTAAATGCACAGTTTTGGCACCATAATTGGATTACCTTAGAGTGGGTAACATGAGCTACTACTCCAGTGCACTAGGTCGATTCCTTGTCACAAAAACTATTGGGGACAAACTTCCTATGCTGGTTTTAACTTAACTGAGCCAAAATACAGCATTAGCCTGATGACTACTCAGACATTGGGTAATAGTTCTCAGGTGCAACCTAAGAGCCATGCACTCTTGTCACCCTGGGGTTAAGCCCCACTCCTACATGATCTGTTTTTGTTCCTTAATCTGCAGTTGACTTTTGCACTATGGGCATATTGCCCATGCTCTTCCTAGGTTTGATGAGCTAACCTCCACCTTGCTGCATCGTATTTCCAACTTCTTAAACTCTCTTTTATGAGCTACTGCATGCTAGACCATTCACTGATGGTCCTAAATAGATGATCATCAAAGGCCTCCACACACTAGCTTAGGGCCTTGGTGGTCTTGGTCCCAAGCTTCTACTCTCAATGAAAGGTACGAGAGTGCTCCGCTCTATTTTATAGCCTGCTTGACCAAGTGCCCATCACTCGGTAAGCACATCCTCAGCTTTTTTCTGGTAGTCTAACCCATCCACTTTGGTGGGTTCAACCTTTGTAACTTTAGGAGTAATCCATGTAGTTTAATGATACTACCTGCCTTGGAGTTTCCATAGCTTCCCAGTCCTACGGATCATGTAGCCTACCTCACATTGAGTTTCAAAAACAATTTCCTATGATGGTGGTCACATCCCAACCACCTACTCCAAGGTGTTCCTTACAGTTCGGAACAAGCCAAGTCACCTACCCCAATGATGCCAGACTAGACTTCTAAGATCCATTGTTGAACCTTTAGTGTCCAAACCGTAACTAACCTAGTTTTGCCATTGCAACGTATAGCCAAAGCTAGACGACAACTCATGAATGTTGGTTGGTACTAACTACCCTAGCATGTTTATCATAACCTTGATCTCAGTTCTTAGCCTCCATTGTCTATGAACCTGGCTCTAATACCAACTGACATGGCCCGTCTTAGCCCTGCCCAGGAAGCCTATAAGAACAATTCTCATGCTAGTTGCAATTGTCTAATTAATTATGTGCACCTTGGTTAAAACTTCATGCTACTAGTTGTTTAACCTAAGAATGCAATTATGCATGCAAAAGTTGCTTTGAATTGAGGAAGTAAAAAACCATAAAACACTTACATAGCCTAAGCATTTCCATAAAAACCAATGTTCAAAGAGTCAAAGCATACAAACTTTTATAGCATCGACATTAGTCCTACACATAATTAACCATGTGTGGGCATTTAAACAATTGTAGACTACGCCCTACAGCCAAAGGCAACCCTAGAGTCCATAACTCTATTCATACACATTGAAGGCTACTATCATACATCATTTATGTACAGTACTAGTACTACTGAGATCCAATCAACCAGCTTCCACCTTAGATGAGAAATCTTGGTGGCAAGCCTCAATAATTCTCCATATGCTCATTAGCCTCTATAGCCAAGAAAACTATAGTTAGTACAATAACAACTTAACATTCAAGTAGCCAAAAACTAAAATCTTAAGGATTCTCAAGGTAGTGTACTTGTAACATAAACTACCACAACAATCCTCAATGATTGCCAAGTCCAATAACCTCAACATCTGCATAACATGAAAGTAAGGGAGTGGGAATCTTATGATTCTCAATAAGGGCTCTTTAACCTGTAAGGAAAATACTAAGGATAACATATATACAAAGATATGTAATTTGCTGTGAGACTAAACCTATCCACATATGTTTTAGTCCCTTAGGACTTGTCTTCTACCTAGTCCTTAAACTACAAGGTAAAGCCTTGTCTACTAGCAAGCATTACTTATTAGCCTAACTAGTGAAATTCATCACTAGTTCTGACCACCCTTATGTTGTACAGGTGAACATGGTGCATGCACCTCGCTTGAGTTCTAAGGAACTCACTAGGTGTACTAAGCCTCCTTATAGTGCCTCAAATCCTTAGACTTGCCTAGGTCACTTGTGTACTAAGCTTCCACCTTAAACCTTTACCAATAGTGCGCCTCAACTAATCTTGGCAAGGCAACAAGTGCAATAAACCTTCACTGAAGGCACATAGCTATCTACCATTGTTTGGTTCACACTAGTGTAGTGGCAATGACCATGGTTGGACTTATAATTCCTAGGTCCCAAAGAACCCACTAGGTGTAATAAGGTTTCCTCATCGAGGCCTTGAACCCAAAGGTACAACTAAGGTCTCGATGGTGCTAAACCTTCCACCTTATCTAATGGTGTATTTATTATGGCCCATGAACTAGTTTTTTTCTTGGGGTGCACTTACCATTCACAAGACTATGAGAAAACCCTTAGATCATGAGAAAGTTTTTGGATGTTTCGGAGTGCTATTATACCATTACAACCCTTAGGCACCCCTAGGACCATCCCTGCCTTCCCTTGAATCTTCTTTCAAAAAGATACAATTTGTTCCTGAACAGGTCTCGAAGGCCTAGGTGCCAATTGGGGCCTAGGCATCAGGAGCACTCAGCTTCATGGTGCTGAAAATGCACCCTGGGCGCTGCAGTGCCAAATGGCACCTGGGCTCCAGGACCCCATGCCCTGAACCTAAAAAACACATTCCTAAGCCTATTTGGAGGGTTCCTATAGCTTCAAGGCAAACTAGGGACACCTCAAATCACCATATACCTGTAAAAAAAATTGCATAGGCCACAAATACACAATCACAAATATCCTATGATGCATCAAAACATCACATAAACCTCAAATTCAAGCCTAGTCCACCATGAATATGCATGCCCATAACTAATGCTATTGCCAATCCTACTTGTTTCCAACAAGCAACCATAATCTAATAGCATCAATTAAGCATAAAACCATAAATCCCTTACCTTGATTTCAAGTTACAAGCAAAGATTAAGCAACCCTTCTTCAAAAGCAAGGTTCGATAAAGTTCTACCTAGTTCCAAGCAAAACTAATGTAAATGACACCAAATTACTAACTCCTAACCAAAACCCAAGCTTTAAATCATCAAACAAACAAGAGATAAGCAAGAAATCAAAGTTACCTCTCGCCGAAATCAAGGGACCAGCTGGAAAACATGATTTCTAGCTCTAAATGGACCAAACTCACTTGAAATGAGCTACCTAAAGCTTATACACCCATGGAACATTCAATCTCCACTAAGAACACTTGATTTTGAGCAAGATTTGAAGGTGAAATCAATGGGAGAAGGGGGGCTCGGGTTTGGACTAGAAAACATAAAAAATGGTAGCCTCACCACCTTGACCAAGTTTAAAATTAGCCTTCTTCCCTTTAGCCCTTAAACTTTTCTTAAATTTTCAAAAAGCCACCTTCCCCAAATAGTAATCAAAGTCAAAACTTGGACAAAACTTGCTTGTTTAATCTAAATTTTGGGTTTAAAGCTAAGGTTAGGTTTTAAAACTCATTTTTTACTCTTGGAACTTGGCATGACACTTCAGGATGCAAAATTACCATTTTGCCCCTAAACATCTTTTGGTGTCATAAGCTCATTAGAATTTAGTGAATCTTGTCTAACATACTTAATATTGCCTAGCTAACTTGAAATAAGGTATTTAACTAGGAATATAATTTTCTTTAGCTCCCTCAGTCAAGCTTCTTACTAGGCAGGCGGTAACACTAAGTATTGGGTACCTGGCACCCATGTTGAGTCGGCTGAGACATCCAGGGTAACTTTGGAACGTAAGGCTATTGCATCTCACCATGCTTGTGTGTCATGCGGCATCCTGATGGCGGCCTACTCGATCCTAGTGGAGGTTCCATGTTGTGGTGCTCATATATCATTTGTAATCCAGGTGACAGCCTAGTCAATCTTGGTGGATGCTTCATCCCACCTTGCATGTGAGTTATGTGTGATCCCGATGTCAGCCTATTCAATCCCGATGGGGCTGATAAAATGTCCGCTATGGCGTGTGCTGACGTACTAACATAGAGAGATAGGATCCAAAAAGCATGGGATGGAATCCAGACATCCTTATGTATGGTCCAATAGGCATGGGATGGAATCCCACTGTCCCTAAAATGGTCTAGAGGGTGGAGGATAGGATCCCGCTCTTCCTGATTCTCCAGTTATTAAACGACAACCAATACCTTCTGGCATGATGCCCTAAGATTGCATCTGGCCGAAGGTCACTGTAAATGAAGCCAGGAACGTGAAGCCTACTTAAGATTGCAACATCATTTGTATCCTCGCATCCAACTGAGACTGCATCATCCGTATCTTCTCCTTTATCCTCTACTCAATCGTCTCATGAACAGCATGTAACTTAACTCTAAGCGTGGCATTCTTCTCACTTTGTTGCTCATGTTGGTCTACTGAGGAACCCTAAAAAAAAAGGAAAGATAAATAATTAAGGCATTTCAATAGTTTAAATGATTGCCTTTGAACGTGCTTTGCATGATGGTATCGCTCAAGGAAGGCCATGATTTGCAGGACCCTCATCCACACTCCCTTATGTGGACCACCGACCACCTAACTCTAGCACTCTTCACAAAACTTTGGTACTTAGATGGATCATCCTTATACTTCATCTAAGCTCTGACTTATACCTCTCTTAATATTAATAGCATGTTACTTAACAGTACGTGATTGTATAAATCTAATATCAATAGCATGTTAACTAATTAAAAATATATAAAAGTTACTACTGCATTTATCTAAGTTTGTGAGAAGCTTTCTTCCAAGTGGCTTGATCCTTTCTTCATAGACATGCCCCTAATGAAATCTCTGAATGCTAGCGCCTTGCTGTCCTTCACCTATTTCATCAAATAAGAAAGTAACGAAAACTGTAGCTAAAACATAAAATTTAAAATTAAATATAAACCTTATTTGTTTATAAGATTAGTAATCTTACCATCTTATCCTAAGTTATCTACTTCGTTAGTGAACCCAAAGAATGTTTGGGCCCCGCAGAGCCTATGGCGCATTCCTACTAAGCTACAAAATACTAAAAATTTGTGATTAGGGCATGCAAGTAATGAAGGGTACTTATTGATAGGGAAAGTGATTGGGTAAGCTAGGGCCAAGAGCTTGGTGAATAGCATATTAGAGTTTTCACGCGAAGGCAGCTTGTTAGAGCCTTGAGAAGTGCCCTTAGAGGGAACACTCTAATGCTTAAGTTAGTTTCCCTGCAAGGAATAGCAGGGAGAATGATAGGATAATCGAAATCCCTTACCTTGGTGTTGGTTAGGGTTTTATATAGTCAAGGTGTGCTCCAGGTAATTTGTTCTTAAGATAGAAATCCTGTAGCTTATTCGGAATTTGCGGGATGTGGTTTCCTTTTTGGAGGGAATTCCTTTTGTGGCATATCCGTGCCTCCAGGAACAGCCCAACCCATAGGCATCTGAAGGACCCATTTTCCACCAATGGGTCTCCCCATGAGGGAATGTGGCTTGAGAGGCCTACGTTCCTTGGTGCATCCAAGCGATGTCATTTGAGAGTAAGGGTGTGATCCCCCCTCTGTAGACTTCCTGAGGAAGTTGGGTGAACATCAATGTTTCAAGTTTTCTTCTTTGCCACTCTTATGTGGTTATCACACATGTCAACCGTGTCAGCTAAAAGGATGGTGAGGAGATGTTCATTAAATGCCTTTTAGGGAAGTGCCCAGACATGGCTATCATGGTGGCTGCTAGTGGCCACATGTTTGTAATTGGCCTATTATTTTTAGTGGCAATTTTTGTCACACATCACTCAGGCCCTGGCCTAAAAGTTCCTAAACTAGCTCACAAGCCAAACTCCATAATTAGGTTCCTAGCTCCCGGCCTAGCAAGCAAAGTCAACTTTTAAGTCTTATTTTCTTAAGTTATGGGGCCTGGGACGTGGCCCAGGTGGCTTTAACAAAGTTCCATTAACAACTTGCAGCAAGGGCAAGGCCCAAAACCCATAACTTGCACAGCAAGCAAGGTAACACTTAATACAATTTTAAGTGCATACACGGTGTGCATCAAGTGTACTACCTATATGACAACCAAGAAGCCCATAGAGTTGGTTTAGATTTGAAAACCACATGTATAATGTGCTTGATGCTCTCGGCCAACTAAGGTACATATAGTTATGCAGAACATTTTCATGAAGCAAGGCCCATACTATTCACATAAAGGTGCCAAACCTTGGCCCATAATATCCAGCAAACATAAGCAAGCATAATGCCATCCATAGTCCATACATAACTTGGCATACAAAACCCATAAAAGCATCACAAGCCTAGGTATTAAAGACTACACATATAAACACAAAGACAAGAAAACCAAGCATATACATATACAAGATAGATAACTATGGCAATTAATCCATAAGTGGGGTTAGCATGCACAAGGAATCACCAAAGCACACAAGTACACACACACACTCCACAATGTAGCTCTCGGCCATATAACCATACATGTACCCATGTGNTCAAGCTTTCGGCCAAAGTGCCCAATTCCACATAATTGCACTACTCAATATTCCATTTCACTACATGAGCATCTAAACATCCAATAAGCTTACTCATGGCACAAATACCATGTAACCAAGCAAAACACATATAAATACCTTACTCCACCCTTTCGGCCATGATGCCCACTTCACATATTAATGTCCTTTTTCAACTAACTCAATCCCATAGTTAGTCAATCACCAATGTACATTACTCATTACATCAATACCATGTAACCAAGTGAAATATACCATTTCTCATCAAGTCTAGGTCTCGGCCTTAATGTCCAACTTCACATACATTTGTTCTTCATCATTCTAACCCAACACACATTCACCAATTCATCAATAAACATAGCTCATGGCATCATTGCCATGTAAACAAGAGTTGAACATGAATTACCTCAAAGTGTAACTCTCGGCCAAACTTCATTTTGTTCAACTTGATGTTCCTTGCTCAAATTTGCCTAGCACAAGTATAAATAGGCAACAACACACTTAGTCATGGATTAATTTTCCATGGAAATGGGAAAGAACATCAAGCTCAAACATCCAACACATTCGGCCAACAATAACTTCTTAAATCGAAACAATCCTCGCTCATTTAGCTCACCATAACTTCAATTGAGTACTTAGGTTCCTTGTACATGGAAGAACTACCATGACTTTAAGGAGATATTGAAGTTACCTCAAGAACCCTAGCTTGGTTGGCTCGGTTCTTCTTCAAGCTTCAAGTTCCAACTTTGATTCCAAGCAAACAAGAGCCGAAACACTCCTTCCCAAGCTTGAATCCCCTAAAGCCTCCAAGTTTCCTTGGAATTCAAGATCAATTTGTGAAGGAACTCTCAAGAACACTCGGCCAAAGAAGAACAAGGGAAGCCCGAAACTAACAAATGGCTTTGGACTTGGTTTCGGCCGAATTAACCATTGTTTTTGTTAGCTAAAATGCTAACTTTGCCTTCCATAATTTTGCATGGTGTAATGTAGCCCTTAACTCCACAAATACTCAAAGCCGCCACTTAAACTTGTGTTAAAATGACCACTCAAGTCATATCTTGGCTCATAATGCCAAGCACAAAGCAACACAAGTACCAAGGTCACATAAACTCCATTGAAAACNAGTGAGATTAGGTGCCACAATCACAGTTGTAGGTGTCTCTATCTGCTTGTAACTTGGGACATACTTCTTGAGCAAGCTCACATGAAATACATTGTGTATGTTTCCAAGTTCTGGAGGCAAGTCCAGCTGATATGCCACATTTCCCACTTTGGCCAGTATTTGATATGGTCCCACATACCTAGGTGCTAGTTTCCCCTTTTTCCCAAATCTGATTACTCCTTTCATTGGAGAAACTTTTAGCCACACCCAGTCTCCTTCCTGGAACTCCAGGTCCCTTCTCATTTTCAGGTTTGAATAGGCTTGCTGCCTATCATTTGCAGTTTTGATCCTAGCCTGGATCAATTTAATTTTCTCAGTGGTTTCCTTAATAATGTTTGGCCCTAATTCCAACTTGTCTTCTGGCTGATGCCAGCAGTGAGGAGTAACACATCTCCTGCCATATAAGGCCTCATAAGGAGCCATTCCTATCACTGAATGATAGCCATTATTATAGGAAAATTCTACCAATGGGAGATGCACATCCCATTCACCCTGAAAGTCAATTACACAACACCTTAACATGTCTTCCAGTGTCTGTATAGTTCTCTCTATCTGTCCATCTGTCTAAGGATGGTAAGCAGAGCTAAACTTAAGTTTAGTGCCCAATGCTTCATGTAGGGATTTCCAAAACCTAGAGACAAATCTAGGATCCCTGTCTGATACTATATCATCAGGTATCCCATGTAATCTTACTACTTCTCTTATATAGAGTTATGCCAATTTATCCAAAGAATCAGTAAGATTCATAGGAAGAAAATGGGCTGCCTTGGTCAATCTATCCACAATGACCCAAATGGCATTATGCCTTCTCCTTGTTA
>KK906580.1:0-11534 GCA_000696445.1 Aquilaria agallochum
TCATAACTAGCTAATAAAGCCCCTTCAGTATGAATAACTTCCGCTGCATTAATCTAATAATCGGGCCCAGATGGGCCAGGGGCAGTTTGGGGCGTGACAAAAGCTCCCTAAGGGCACTCTAGTACTACAATTACATTCCCCAGACCATTCGAAGACATGTGTGATTTTTAAATTGGTTTAAGATTCACTTATAAAGTGAGTTACATACATTTATAAGCAAAGTTAAGAGGTGGACAATGAGTGGCTTAAGGGCTAGGTAAGTAAGTAGACCTTTAGTAAGGTTAGAAGTACAAAGTAAACAAGAGAGGCTTTGAGCTTCTAGATTACTTTAATTGAGCTATCTAGCTTGATAAGTTGAGCAACCAAGTTTATGAAGAACTTTTGTACAGTACCAAGAAGGATAAGTAAAGAAGTGGCAAGTCACCATGCTTGCTAAGGCAAGAATTTTGCAAATAAGTATGATTAGGTTGAGGTAGGTTCGCATAACAGAACCTTTTTTAGTTACCATTAGATAAGACCTCGAGATGTTTGACCTTGCACTAAGTTGTATATATTTATTTTATATATGGATCTTATGATTTCCTTGGAGGTGAAAAAAATCCCTTATTGAGAATTATTGAATTATCACCCTTTGAGCTCATATTGTGCAGATATAAATGTTGTTGAGCTTAACACTAAGTAAATGAGTGTCAAGTTTAATTCCTTGTTATAGTTATAAGTTTATAGAATCTAGATTGGTTATAGGTTTCAGCTAGTTATTATTACAGGCTAATTGAGTTATTTTATGGCCTTGGCAATGAGTAGGCTAATAAGGGCACAAAAAAAAAAGGAAAATGGCTCTCTACTACGGAGTATGTGAGCTTGAGTTAGACTTAAGTTATTTTTTGATCTCGGACATCTTTTAAAGTTGAGTACCTAATTGTACCAAGTTGATTATCTAGTATAGATAAGGGTGAAAAGACTTAAGTGGGTTTTCATAAACACAGTTGCTCTTAGTTATATATTATGCTTTTAAGTAATGTACAAAGGGTTAATACTCGAAGTCTCACCTACTTATTTTCTTGGTTTCAGTTTATGTTCAATTTTTCTTTAAGTGTTTTATAAAATGTGTGCAAGTCATCAAGTGTTTGTTATTTATTTCACTTGAAAATTGAAGCTATGCATGCATGGTCATGTCATATATTAATGAACTAGTTTCACCTAAATTTTAAAGAATTACGAGTTTTAACCACCAATTTGCAATTAAGTTCCCAATTAAATTTATCCGCAAGCGATCTTGAGCAGGTGTCCCTTATAAGAGTTACATACAAAAAAGTCCAAACACATTAAACACATATGTTTTTGAAAGAAAAAACCACACTTCATGAACTTTAACTTTCCTGTGGTTTTATTATTGAAAAAAATTAAGGATCACAATTGAGTGAGCAAAAAGAATAATTTTAAACATGTCAAAAAAATATTTCATTCTGTAAAAACATTTCAAAATTTATCAGAAAATGAAAACGTGTCAAAGTTTGTATAAATATTTAGTATTCATAGTTTGATGGGTTGCTTAATTCATTTTTGGTTTAATCTCACTTATTTTTATATGTTATTAACTTTCAAATGATACTAGGATAAATTTCACTGAGTCCCATAGTTTATTTTTTTATTCTAAATTGGTATTCTATCTTAAAATTCTCTCATCGAAGTTTCTTACCTCATATTACACATCCCAGTTAAGTCATTTCTATTAATTTCAATATTAAATCAGACAAAATATGCCTATATGACATTAATCAACACTAAAACAAATGTAAAATAATAATTTTGGTCATCAAACTTTTCTAATCAATAATTTTAAACATTAAACCTCTAAAAAAATAATGTTTACATCCCTAATCTAATCCATTCTTCTTCAAAATCTCAGCGGATTCTTTTACCCCTAAAATGACTGGTCACCACTGAGTGCTAGATGAAGCTTGACAAGATGGGGCAATAGGGTGGAGACAAAGGCAATCAGATTTGGCCACCATCCTCCACTAGAATTGGTGGCCCTATAGTCCTCCTTCTTATTCTTCATCGCCCTCTACCTTGCCAGTGTTCTCCTCCTCTACCTAAATTCCTGTCCCGCCAACTTTTCCCTATTGGTCTCATCCTTGCCTTAAACCCTGAACCCTGGACCCTGAACCCTAAACCAACCACTATGAGAAACATTGTACTGGAACTCCCCAAAATCGTTGGCTGGAGTTGTGTTATTGAACATGTAGGAAGTGTCCTCTTCATTCAAAACCACCTGGGTGTACATCATGTCCGGAATGTCGGAGCGAACTGCTGTTTGAGTCATGGAAAGGATAAATAGAGGTCCCTTGCTGCAGGGCATTAGCTGTAGTTGTAGCAAAGCTTTGGGGGTGTTGATTCCACTGAAAGACAATTAAAGGAATGCTAGAAAGAACAAATAAATTGAAGCAAAATGTTTTAACGATTAATGGAGAGCAAAAATTAATTTTGAATACAAATTAAAGTGAAGAAAAGCAACTAATTGAAGAAAGTACTCAAATTTGATGAACTGTAATAAAGCGTCAATAATTAATCCCTTGCGCAAATCCAGTATTATAATTATTCTTAATTTATTGTTAATCGATTCTCAAAATTTCCAATTGGAAGGTATAGATTTATAAACCAAACTTGAATCGAACATAACTTTTTGAAAAATCATTCACCTCTTTTAAAACACACAAAATTACTATCCCCATTGAAAAATCCAATGACAAAATGATAGTATACTGAGGAGTGATATTTGCAGCGAAGAATTGAACCAATATAGATAGATAATTGATCCAAACATAATCAAAGAACTAATCCATTCAATATACGAAGCATGACTGAATCCATAAACATTATAAATTCTCTGATTATTCAAAGGAGAAAACTTCAACAATAAACTGAGGATAATTAAGCAAAGAGTTTTAGCAATGGGAAAACAAATACAAAATCAAGAATACATTGAAAGTATCATCTAATGTGCAAGTTCATCTGTAGCTTTACTTGAGAGTTTAGTTACTGATAAGCTCAATGGACTACAAAAAAATCCCCAAAGAATACAAAGGGAAACGACGGCCATGGAAGGAAATTGCCTCATCTGTTAGCCCTTCCTTGTTCATCACCTCCCCTCTTTTTCCTTGCTTGTTCGTCCTCTTCCATCTGCCCTCTTTCTCGTCTTTTATTGATATCCATTGTCCCCTTCAGGAGTTTCAGTTAGAGAGTTCCATATCTGTCCTCTTTTATTCTATTCTTCTTCTTTTTCTTTTTCTTCTCTTTTCTTGATCCAAATTGCCCACAAACCTTACGAAGGCCCATTTGAATTGGGTTGGGCTTTAACTTTCTATTCCATGAATTTTGAAATTAAATATAAAATGTGCTTAGGATTTTATTTACATTTTTAACATTTTAGACCATATGAAAAGAATTTGGGGTCTTCTGCTCCCAAAAAATTCAAGGTGTTCTTATGGAAGATCATGCTATATGCCTTGCCAACTAGAAGAAATCTTGCTCGTCATGGTGGTTACTCATCTACCTCTAGATGATTCCCTTTCTATGGAATGATGCATGGTTATCTATGCTTTTGGGATCCTATCGTAAATGGGCCCTTAATTGAATTACTCATTGGGTCTCTACCCTTTAGGCCATTTGCCTAGGGTGAAATGAGTGTGTATTTCATAATACACATTTTGATTCCCAGTCCTTAATTGATCGAAGGGAAGCTATTATTCAAGATACTTTATTATCTAGAGACTTCCTATCATCACAGAGATCTTTATTTGTTGATCCTCCCAATAAGTTATGTCATTCTTAGGGTTCCAAGAAACTTGTGGCTCCTTCCATAAATCCTACGATTTTGTGATGGATAGGCCATGGTGCCGTTCTTTAGGCCTAGGAGCGGCAGCCTGGATATGGATGGGCTCAAATGCCCCCCTAATTATTTGAAGTGTGAATTGTGGTCCTCGTGCTCTTTAGTGACTAAAGCAGAATTAGAAGCCATATTGGGAATTATTGAAACAGAGAGACGGCAAAGGGAGAAAAGTAATACTAGTGCCAGTTAAACTGTGATAGAAATCTTGGTTTGTCCAAGAAGTGATAGGCAAAGTTGATCGACGGTGTTTTGTTGGAGATGTTCGAATGGAGGATTTCAGTGGTTATGGCTAGGGAATGAGATATGAAAGATCTGAGATCTAACGGAGATAAATGCGAGCTACAAGAAAGAGAAGAGGCCTGAAAGCAGAGAAAGCATAAGGAAAAGAAAGATGATGTAGAGGAAATCCAAAGGAGAGAGATTCAAGAGAAACGGGAGAACGAGACTGGTCAATCAATAAATTTGGGTGTAGATAATTGATTTAAAACTTTAATGTTAGAGAATTATTGATTGAAAAAGTTTGAGCACTAAAATCGCAATTTCAAATATATTTTAGTCTTAATTAATGACCAGTTAGTAATTTCTATTTGATTTAATGTTGAAATTAACAAAAAAATGACTCAATTAGGATGTACAATATAAATTATGATGTACAATATAAGATAAGAGACTTCAATATGATAACCTTAATATAAGGTGTCAATTTAGGATACAAATATAAACTAAGGGACCCACAGGGGAATTTACTCAATGATATCAATACAAAAGAAAACCGTAAAAATAAAAATTAGTTATTTTAAATTAATTTAACTCAACCTTTATATTCCATAGTTTGATCAGTTTCTTAATACATCTTTCTCTGGGGAAAAAAAAAGTCAACAATTCATATACAGTATTTTATAAACTTTGTATACAACTTTATAGGATTAAGTACCAATTTATTACTTAGAAGCATTGAAAGGATTAAATTTTACATCAAAATTTCAAAAGTACCAAATGTTATACTAAACTTTACTTTTGAGATCAAATTTACCATAAATATTACACAAATGACCAAATTTGCCACTCTTCTGTTAAGTGACTACCAAATTTGCCAGTCTTCCATTAAGTGCCCTAAGTTTGCCAGTCTAACAATCATACTATCTTCTTTAAGAATTAGTTCACCGGATGCATCTTCAGACTCGATATCTTACTTCTGACCTCACTTAATAGCTTTCGACTCATATCCTAACCCAATTTGGGAACGAAGCAAGGTGTCTGTTACAATTTGTTGCTCCTGATTTTGTGGCAGCCATTTCTTGAAAGCTTGAATAGGCAGAGCAAGCTCTCACACGTTTGCTAAGAGTAACAAGCTGCTACCTTTGACTATGTTTTGCAAGACACCATAGTCATCTTGCAAGTAATGCCAAGCTTGTGAAGTGCATTGATGTCATAGATATTGCCAATTTTGGAGTCTTCCAATGAGGGCTCTTCGGGAAGACTTCGAACAAGACAAGGGGGTGGAGGGTTATAGTTGAATCACTTGTAGTAAGGAAGGCACTAATGAAATTGGAAGGGGAAGTGGCAGAGGAGCTGAGCTTGCAGATGATGGAGATGAAAAAATCATCGAGCAATTGGTTCAAGAAGATGACATGATCGTCCTATAAACAAAGTCAGGACAATAGTTGATGAAATGTGAAAGATGAAGGATCAAAATTGTCAAATTTCTCCCTCATTTAACGGCCAATTAATGATAATGGTAAATTTGATCTCAAAAATAAAATTCAATATTAAATTTAGCACTTTTGAAAGTTTGATAATAAAGTTGGAGTAAATTTCATGAATAGTCCCTAATATTTAGTCATTATCTCCTTTTAGTTCTTAACCTATTGAATATTCTGTTTTAGTCCTAAACCTATTAAAAAGTTTCATTTTAGTCCTAAATATATTGAAAACATTTCATTTTGATAAAATTTGTTAACTTAAATTATTTGTCTGATAACAATTTTTTAGATCATAATTTAAATTATCTGGTAACTGTCTTACAATAAATTTAATATGTATAATAATTTTTTTATAGTTAATGAAAAATTCAAATCATTTTTTTTCTCTCTGTAAATTGAACTTATTTCATTCAGAAAGAAAAAACTATTAATTTAAATTATCTATTTACTATGAAAAATATTAAACTATTTAAATTTATTGGAAGATAGTTATTAAATATTTAAATTAGAATTTTAAAATTTTCTATCAGACAATTATTCTGAGTTAATAAATTTTATCTAGTGTGGGATCAAAATGAAACAATTTTAATAGGTTTAGGACCAAAACAAAATATTCAATAGGTTAGGAATTAAAAGAAAACTAAGACTAAAAGTTAGGAATCATTTATATAATTTACTTAATAAATTTGAAACTCTCAATACTTTTCGATACTTTTGAGTAATAAATTTGGTACTCAATCTAACTCTATAAATGAAAGCTAATTAATTGGATACTGAGGCTGCTTCACTGTACCTTGACGGTTCCCAAATTCAGACAAAAGAAGGGGGGAAAACACAAAATCAAAATCGGTTTTCTAGTCCTCCATTAAAAACTTTGTTCACTGTACTACCAAACCAACACTGCAATCTCGTGAATGCCAGATTTTCATGCAACAAATTTGGAATACGGAATAAAAAAATCTTCAGAAAAGCAGAATTTTGACTTCCATGATTTCTTTTTGTTTTTTTGTCATCGGAGGAGTATTATCGTAAACAAATTAAAGACTAATCTCCTTCAAATATTATAAAAATATTATAAGGTGTAATACAATAAATTTTCACATCGAAATCAAAATATTTTATTAGAATATATTTTTTTTCACTCAAACCAACTCAAGTCGATGATTCCATGAATTTCAATTGCGCAGTAAAATAGGATAATGAAACAAAGTCCACATAATGAAACAAAGTCCACTGGAAAAATATTTGTACATGTACAGTCTGATGGATGGAACAGAAAGCATGAACAAACTGCTTCTAATTAACTTAACCTTGATCTGAATTCTGCATTTGAAACTGTGGAGGTTTCTTCTTCTACTTCTTCGTCTTCTTCTTCAGGTTCAGCTGGCAAATTAAGATCCAACAAACTATCAGAATCATTAAGATAATTGTCATGAATATTTCTGGGATTTACTATTCCCAAGTAAGAAAAATGGACTTTCTTGTGGCCGCCGAGCGCCTGCCCTGACTCGAAAACTTTGTCGCAATATGGGCAGTCAAAATCTCCGACACTGCGGCCACTGATCTGATCTTCGTCTTCTTGTTCTTCTTCGACCATTCCACCGACACATAGCTTTAGCTTCTTGTTCTTGTGGCTCGCTCTGTGCCCACCTAACGCCTGATACGATCGGAACATTTTGCTGCACGTTCCACACTTGTACTTCCGTCTCTGCGACTTCCCACGACCGCCGCCGCCAACGAACAATTCTTCTTCTTCTTCTTCGTCTTCGTCCAAGTTCTCTTCTTCGTGGTCGTCAACGAAGTCCTGTTTCTCGTACTTTTCTCCAACGACTGGATTAATTTTTATCTCATCTTTTCTCCATTTGTCCATCGAAAGCATCAAGAGACACATCGCGACTTCCTCGTCGGAGCAGCCCCAGGACTCCCATCTGCGGCGCCGTTTCGATCTTTTCCGAGTCGGGTTCCTTGGCGAGGAATCGGTCTCGCTCTCTCTGTCAAGAGACGACGACCTGGGGAAAGCAACTGGTTCATGGGAACCGAGAGATCGAGGATTGGACAAGTAGTGCACCTGGGTCTTGGTGCTCGAAAGGCAACCGACAAGCGAGGAAGAAGAGGACGGCGGCGCACGTTTGGGTGGCAGCGGAGGCGGCGGAGTTGAAATGTGGAGGTAATTGTGACGAGGTGTTTGGGTGGGTTTGGTGGGAACTGGAAGTTTGGCCAAGTGAGATCTCATGTGGCCGCCCATGGCTTTGCCGTTGGCGAAGCGCTTGTAGCAGATTTCGCAGATCCTCTGCTTATTAATCTCCATGGAAGACGAAGGAAGCAGAAGAGAAGAGAGCTAGAGAAAAAAGAAGAAGAAGACAAACATGGCCTTGTGTTTCTCTGAGTCTGAAACTAAATGAGGGAAGTCTGGTGGAGTGTCTGGCAACTTAAAACATTCCTTCGCAAAAGCAGAAGGTACAGAAATACAGAATGAAGATCGTCACAATTGCCAAAATTACAGGATCTGATTTTTTAAAACATAAAAATGTTCCGGCAATTTTTTAAGAAAAACAAAAAAAAAACAATAGTATATAGATTAGTACTAGCAAAACTTTTACAAAAAAAATAATACTATAAAAAATTTATGTGCAAAGTCTACTTAAAGTTATAAATATTCGGTCTAAATTCAGCAAATGAAAAAAACTGTACAAATCTTTGTGAGTTTTATTTACTCTTTTTTTTTAATGAATTGTATATTTTAATATTTTTTTGTAATCTTCTGCACTATTTTAATTATTGTTTGAATTTATATATTAGGCGTAAAATTACTCGAAAATAAAGTATTATTGAGTGTGATTAATGCATGATCTACTAACCACTAATCCACGGTCAAAGATTGTTATTCTAACAGGTGCAGATGGAATGAAGGGGTCCTCAACATCTGCCAAACTCTTCATTTTAGTACCTCGGGTTTATTGCGGCCTAAATTATTTTTAAGTTTTTTTTAAAAAAAATTTTCAAAAGAAATTGAGTTCATTAAATCCTTCAAATATGGAGGATCGAATGCATTGTCTGCTTTGATGATAGCCAGCTGAAAGGACAAGGGACTTGAATTTCACTAAATGCATCTCATCAGCAGTTATTGAAAGTGCTTATTTTGATTTTATATAAATATTTTTGTTAAAACTTGTGCTCGTATTTAGAAAATAAACACTTCAAGAGTATTAAAAAAAATTAATGATTATTTTTATTTTTTCAAGAAAATTTTTATAATTTTTTTATTATTTTTATTGCAAAAAATTGAATTTTAAAAAATTAATAATTACTAAAAAAGAAAGATTCAATTGATAATTGGAAACTATTAATTTTCAAACAATATAAAATTTACAAAAAAAATTATAAACACATCGAAATAACCCTTTTTTTTAAATAAAAAACCTTGGTCTTGAGCTTGATATGATAAGAATTTACATAGGTCGAGCTCAATGAGACCTAGAATATGCTTGATAGGTTTTCTAAGCACAATAAAATTAGGGACTTAATGTGACTTTTGAAATCTGAAGTAGTTAAGGGTTACTGTGATTTAACTGTGGGGCGTAACTGCAATCCAATTCCATTCGTGATGGTGTCAAAAGATGAGTTGTGGCCAATAATTGATAAAATTATTTGCTGTGATTATTATTGCCATATATTAATTGACGAACACTTAAACAGTGTCTTTTTTTCGATTTTTTTTAATTAGGTAATGATCTAAATCCTCTTCCAGCTCCTATAAATTTTCTTTCTTCCATTTTTTTCCTTAAACTATTCCATCTGATCGCCAAGCCTTAAGAGTTAAGAGATAGTTTGGGGCAGTGTTGGGATTGATAAATCTGCAAGTTTGAAGATTGAAGCTATAAAAGAGAAAAGCTACAAGGACTTCTTCAGGTTTTGTCTATGCGTCATTTTATATTTCATCCCTAAATCTTATAGGTTTGTCATGGTCATTTTCCTCCTTTTTCCTTTTCATTTTTCTTACTTTTATTAAATCAATGTTAAACCTTACTACCTTTAGTATTTCTATTTGCTCTATTACTATCGAAATTTTACTTTAACATTCGTGTCACTACTTAAACATCATTTTTTTGGGAAGGCTATTTATATCTTTTAGGGAAAACTTTGTTCATTGTTGTTTGTCAAATTTTGATAATAACTTGGAGTATTCCCAGACTTTACTTGGGCTTTTTGGTTTAAACCCATAATTTATCTTTTTTTATTACTTTATTTTTTTGCGGCAATGGTTAAACACTGCTTTAGTAACTAAAATCCTACTATTTATCCTATTAATCACAAATTTTATTGTATAAAGATTAAACCCTGATTGTAGGTCAGCTCCAAATCTTAGCTTTTTTATTTTCATAATTTTTTTTTTGTATTAATGGTTAAATTCACTTTTAATCGCCAGAACTCTATTTTTTTTTTTAATCTTTTCATCTCTAAACTTTATTATTTAATAATTATCTTGTTATATTATTTATATTAAATGTTACCATAGATTAAACAACCACAATGTGCAGGAAAAATAAACCGTGTGACATAATTATTTGAAGCAAGCTAGTTGTCAAAGTTGAGCCAGATTGGCTTAATGGCCCTTCCTTTTAGGCCCTATGTTCGGCTTGCATAAAAGGTGTGCTGGGTTTGATTTGAGATTGGCCGAGCCTGGGTTTTACACAAGTTGGACCAGTTCAATTCAACAAAATGCCCCCACTTTCTCCCAAACGGATAATAAGTATTAATTTTTTTGGCCTAAATACCGATTACTCCCCTGAACTATAGTAACTCAAATAGTTTACCCCTTAAACTATGAATTGGATCAACTTAAACCCTGAACTTTGAGGAAGGGATCACTTTGGTTCTTTGACTTAAATATCTAACATTTATCTATTTATGAAATGGAAAAACTATGTAATAGTCACTCAAATTTGTATTTGTTCTTATTTTCACCCTCAACTTTCATCTCCAACATCCAAGTTACCACCTCCCGCCTGCCATTGTTCGTCACCTCCAATGAGCCTAGCCAACGAATGCCCTGCCGCTTTTCTTCACCTCTGTTCTTCACTACCAATAGGCCTAGCCAATTCATGTCCCCTACCATCTTTTCTAACCGCACTGTCGTCAGTAGATTCATCGAGGCCTTCCCCAAACGCATCAATGTCTTTTCCTTAACACTGATTCCCTCTCCTTCTTCAAGTCCTAGCCGTCACTTTCCTTCGATCACCAGTACACTCTCACCATGCTCGTGTTCCACCCCTCTCCACGGACTCGTTCGGCTCCTCCGATGACTTCCTCTACCTCTGGGACCTTCATTCGAACCCAAGCAATTTATGTCTCCTGAGCATTGCCACTGAATCAAACCACATCCAACCTCTTCATCAGGTCACTTCTAACTCACCCAACCCTGTTCGGCCTTCAATTGTTGCCGGAGAAATAGAGCAGAAGATTATACCTGTCACCTGACCCGTTTTTGTTCGTGAAAGGTAAAAGCAACCCAATTCACTTAATCACACTTTAAGTCCCTGAGCTCACGTTCTTTAGTAAGTTTGTCCCTGATGTTTAATGTTTGTGCAGTTAGACACTGGTAACGTTCTAAAACTGATGGAGTACATGTCACAGCACGACACATGATTGATTTACAAAGTTAAAGGACCAAAGTGATCCATTTCTTAAAGTTCAGGGTTTGAGTTGATCCGATTCACAGTTCAAGGGGTAAACTGTTCGAGTCACTATAGTTCAGGAGTCATTTTTTTTAGGTTGTTCCAAAAAGGATGAGCTATTTTCTTTTTTGGAAAATTTTTGACATATAATCTATTTTAATGTCATCATTTAAAGTCTCCCCACATAAAACCTAAAAGAGGATTTTTTTTTCTAATCCTCATTTAAACTCTTACTATACAAAACTCAAACAAGATTTTTTTAAA
>KK906583.1:0-14373 GCA_000696445.1 Aquilaria agallochum
CATTTGCCATATCTCATAATCATAGTGTGCAGCAATAGCAAACAAAATTCGGATGGATTTAAGCATAAATAAAATATCATTACTCAATGTGCAAAAATACAATCATCTCATGATTGGCTTTTTGGGCACAACACTAACAAGGACATGGTGCACAAAGCCATCAAAGTGGAGAAGAAATTGAAAGGGAGAGGGACCGCAAGGTTCTAACCAAGACCTAACCTTAATGCAAGATAGATTTGTCCTAGGGATGCAAGGAAAGAAGAGCCAAGGAAGGAGAAGTGCAAAGCCAAAGCCGAGACATCTTTCAAAGACAACCTGCAAAAATAAAAAAGGTACTTGTGATTCTAATAGTGTTAGGAACCATGAAAAAGTGTGTTTTAGGTGCATTGGGAGAGGCCACTATGCCCATGAATGTGTTAACAAGAGGACCACAGTGATAAATAACAATAGGGAGAATGTGAAAGATGAAAGTTGCCAAAAAGACAATGCTTGCCCAGATATGCTTGAGTTAAAATATGCTGGTGAGATGGAGTATGTGGAAGGAGTAACACTTGTGGCTAGGAGGGCCTTGAGTATGCAAGTCAAAGAGGAGGATGGTCAAAGAGAATATTTTCCACACAAGGTGCCATATTAAGTAAAGGTATGTAGCATGACTATTGATGGAGGAAGTTGTAATAATGTTATTAGTACTACATTGGTTGACAAATTGTAGCTTCCTACAACCAAGCACCCAAAGCCATATAGGTTTCAATGGCGTAATAATGAAGATAAAATCAAGGTGACAAGCCAAGTGATAAGTCTTTCAAGATTGAGAGGTATGAAGATGAGGTTCTTTATGATGTTGTACCAATAGAGGCTAGTCACATTTTATTAGGTCGAACATGGCAATATGATAAATGGGTGACCCCATGATGGATTCAAGAATAAGTACTCATTCAAGCTTAAGAAGAGGACCATCACATTGGCACCACTCACACTACAACAAGTAATGGAGGATCAAATGACATGGTGAAGCCGAGATAAAAGTTAAGGACAGGCAAGATGAAAGCTTGAGTACAAAAAAACTTGATAGGAAAGTTGAGAGAAAATCAAAGAGAATTGAGAAGAGAGACCTTTAGAGGCAAGTGAGAGTTGAGAGTTCCCATGGGCAAAATCATGGGGGAAATTTGAAGAGAAGAAAAGAGAGTCATATGGACAAGATGAGTGGTGTAAGGAAAGCCTTAAGAGCATAAAGACTAATGCTCCTTCTACTTTTCACAGACTCTTTCGTTCCTTCTAGTGACTTAACTAACAAGCTTCCAAGTGTTGTTATGTCTTTGTCATAAGAGTTTAAGGATGTGATCTCTAATAAACCTACTCGACTACCACCTTTGAAGGACATTGAGCACCAAATTAACCTCTCTCCTAGAGCTCACATTCCAAATAAGGCTGTGTATGGGTGCAACCCTAAGGAAACCAAAGAAATACAAAGGCAAGTGAAGGATTGTTGGCCAAAGGTTATATGAGAGAAATTTTAAGTCCATGTGCTGTGCTGGTGATTTTCATGCCTAAAAAAGATGTAACTTGGAGAATGTGCATGGATTGTATGCTGTCAATAAAGTCACTGTAAAGTATACACATCCTATCCCTAGACTTGATGATATACTTGATGAGTTATATGGTTCCATTATATTTTCTAAAATTGATCTTAAAAGTGGTTATCATCAAACTAGAATGAAGGAGGACGATGAATGGAAAACTGCCTTTAAGACAAAGTTTGGTCTTTATGAATGGTTGGGGATGCCATTTGGCCTTACTAATGCTCCTAGCACTTTTAAGAGCACAAAGGTTGTATACAAATCCAAAAAAGTGTTCTTTTTGCATTATGTGATTTTTCTTGGTTTTGTTGTGAGTTCTAAGGGTGTGGAGGTTGATCAAGAGAAGGTAAGGGCTATACAAGAATGGTTAACTCCGAAGTCAGTTTCTTAAGATAAAATCTTTCCATGGACTTGCTAGATTTCATATGAGGTTTATAATGGATTTTTCTAGCATTGCAACACCCTTAAATAAGATTATTAAGGAGAATGTTGGCTTTAAGTGGGAGAAAGCTCAAAAAGATGCATCTAAGCTTTTAAAGTAAAAATTAAGAAATGCACTTATTTTAGATTTATCCAATTTTTTTATGATTTTTTAGATTGAATATGATGCTTGTGGACATGGTATAGGTGTTGTTTTGATGGATGAGGGGCAACCAATAGCCTACTTTAGTGAGAAACTAAGTGGGGCAACCTTAAACTACCCAATATATGACAGAGAGATGTATGCCTTGGTAAAGGCACTTGAAACTTGGAAATATTACTTGTGGCCAAAGAAATTCATCATTCATATAGATCATCAATCTTTAAAGCACTTGAAAGGCTAAGGAAAGCTTAATTGAAGGCATGCAAGGTGGTTAAAGTTTATAGTCTTTTTCTTACAACATCAAGTACAAGTAAGGTAAATAGAGTGTGGTAGCCAAAGCATTATCTAGGAGGTATGTTTTACTTTTTAATTTAAACACAAATGTGTTAATATTTGAGTATTTAAAGCATTTGTATACAAAAGATTCTGATTTTAGTGAGTTGTATGCTAAATGTGACAAGCTAGATTTTGACAAGTTCTATAGAGTAAATGGTTTTCCTTTCAAGTAAAAGAGATTATACATTCCTAAAATATCCTTAAAAGAGTTGTTAGTGCAGGGAGCTAATGGAGGAGGCTTAATAGGACACTTTAGTGTTGAGAAAACACTAAGTGCACTAAAACAAAACTTCTTGTAGCCAAAAATGCAAAAAGATGTAGAAAGGGTTTGTTCTCATTGTATTGAGTGTAAAAATCCAAATCTACCCAAAATTTACATGGCCTTTACACTCTTTTAACTATTTCACCTCCTTCTTAAGCTGACCTTTCTATGGACTTTGTTGTAGGACTTCCTAGAACAAAGAATGGTAGAGACTCTATCTTTATGATTATGGACAGCTTTTCAAAGATGGCTCACTTTGTTCCATTTCACAAGATTGGTGATGTTGTGCATCTTGCTAACTTGTTATTGATGAATGTTATAGGGTTGCATGAAGTCCTAAAGACTATTGATTCTAACCAAGATGCCAAGTTCTTGGGTCACTTTTGGAGAGACTTGTGGAGCAAGCTAGGTACAAAGTTGTTCTCTACAACTTGTCATCCATGAACTGATGCTAAACTATGGAAACTAATATAACCTTGATCAATATACTTAGGGCCATTATTGAAAAGAACTTGAAAACTTAGGAAGAGTGTTTTCCATATGTTGAGTTTGCATATAATATGGCAGTGCATAAAAACATAAGACATTCACCATTTGAGATTGTCTATTGTTTTAACCCATTAACCCCTATGGATTTGATGCCTTTACCTATTAGTGAAATATCTAGTTTAGAAGGAGTTAAGAGGGCTGAGATGGTCAAGCCATTACATTAAAAGGTAATATTGCAAATAGAGAAGAAGACTAAACAATATGCAATCCAAGCCAACAAGGGAAGGAATGAGGTTACTTTTGAGCTAAGAGATTGGGTATTGATTCACATGAGGAAGGAAAGGTTTCTCGCCCATAGGCATTCCAAGCTTCAACCATGTAGAGATGGACCTTTCCAAGAAATAAAAAAGATCAATGACAAAGCCAACAAACTGGACTTGAAGGTTGAGCATAATGTTAGTGCTACTTTAAATGTAGTTGACTTATCTTTGTATGATATAGGAGATGATTTGAGGATAAATCCTGTTAAAGAAGGGGAAGATAATGGAAGCCCCACAAGCTTTGGAATTTCAAGGATGCACAATGACCCATTGGTGATAAATTTTAGACCTATTACAAGAAAGAGGGCCAAACACATGAAAGAACCACTCAACTCACTCACTTTTGGAGCATTTGGAGCCAAATCATGTCATATAAGCTCCCAACGTGTCCAAAGGTTTCTAGGAGCCAAATTCACTCACTTTCATCAATAAACTTGAAGTTCAAGCTAAAGAATCAACATGTAACCTACTGGACCATGGAGGCACACCTTGGAGCCCCAGTGAGATCTAAGGGTGCATCTTGTAGCACTTTATGAGCCCTTTTTGGGCATATAGGTGCTCTGCCATTCTTTCCTTGATTGCTTTCATTATTTCAATGTTGTCTACATATTTTCAGCTTAAGGAACATATTTTTGGCACATATTAAATAGGCCACACAAATTGTATGCATAACAATGTCAAAAGCATTTTTTATAGTCCTATTAGTTCTAGAACTAGTCTTATGAGTGGTTTGGGACTTCTAGTCCATTTAAACTTTGTATGGCCAAACATCTTAGCTCAGGTTAGTATAAACATGGCCTATATTTCATGCTTCATACATCGAATAATAAGAATACAAGTTGCTTCATGCAATTCTTCTATTTCTTTTTCTATCTTAACTCCTTGGCACATTAGTGCTTTTTGTTCTTTTCCAATCAAATTTCTTCTAGCTTCGCTTCTTCAATTATTTTCTCATCCCATATTTTAAGTCTAGTTGACTTTGTTTCTTCCTCAATCAATTTCTTTTTCTTAGTTCAAATTTGGTGGAGGTTACAAGGTTCTTGAGGAGTTTGAAGTTTCTTAGGACATAAGGCATCTATTAAAAGGTCCCCCCCTTAAAAACACTCTAGGGAATACCCTTAGCTCCATTTTTTCTCTATTTCAATCCAATCCCACTAGAAGGCCATTGTAGCTAAATCAATCGTGATGAGAGCATATGATTAATAGGATGGCGGGCATCATCTGGCACCATTTGTGGGAACCCAGTACAAGTCACGGTCATCGAGATATGTCACTCAAAAGACAACAAACCCTTAGACTAAGGTAAACCTACCTCCTCCATAAAATACATTTATCCCTGAAGAAAAGCAATTTTGTCACCGTGATGATGGGCTATCTGCATGATTACCAACATTCATTTGTCACTGAAATTACCCAGTAACTTGATCAATGTTTGGCTTAGGAAAAGTCTATCAGAAGGAACCCTTCCCCCAAAAAATCTACAAGGATCAGGAAAACAGGTCTTTTTTAGAAGAATGGCTTAGAGAAGAGCATTCATGAATAACCCTTCATGGACAAAAAAATAGATGATCTCATTATAGGGAACTTTGATATTCGCATAAAAAAACTACCTACCCCACCTTTGGAGCTACTTGCCAAAAAGGTGACATTATTCACCCAAGATGAGTGGCTAGCAACGAGGAGAAGATGGACATATGATACCTTTGATAGAGAAACTTTTGGGGAGGCTTGATCATGTGGAGAAACAAGCCTCCAAAAAACTTATCTAGTCTCACCTACCAGAGGTGGCCATCTATGATGAATCTTCTAGTCTTACCTGCCCGAGTTGTACTTCTATGATGATTCTTCTAGTCTTACCTACTGAAGGTTCCCATCTGTGATGAATCTTCCTTCACTCAAACAATAGTTGAGTCACTAATGCCAAGCAACTTCAAAGTCCCTGCCTAATTCATATGATGTAAGGAGAGATCCTCAAGCACACCTAATAAATTACAAGAAGAGCATGGTATTATGTGGAGCAGACGATGCAACTTTGTGCAAATGATTTGAGGTGATTCTCTCCGAACCTGCAACTGGGATGGTATAATTCACTCACCTCTGCTTGATCTCCAATTTTCAAGAACTCTCCAAGCCTTTACCTAGCTATTCATCAAAAGTTGCTCATGGAAAATATGTCTATGTAGATGTTCAAAATAACCAAAAGGAAGAGTGAGCCACTATGAGTCTATATCGAGTGATTCAACCAAGAAGCACTGAATTCTTGGACTTTTGTTCCAAGATATGTATCTTGGCGATGATACGAGACTTCAGTGTGATTCTTAATTGTTCTATGAGTTCATGAAAGACCCCTGAGACACCTTGGGAGAATTCTATAGGAGGGCAGAGCAATATATGATAGCTGAAGAACTTTAGATGGATGGACCGAGGTCTGAAAACTAAGGACTTGAGATGCCGATGAACCAACCTTGGTGTCAAGGAGAGGGAAGTGGATGACCTTCAAAACACTAAGGAAAGAAACCATCATTCACTACTCTGACTATGTCGAGAGCCAGCATTCTTATGGCTCTCAAAAAGCATAGAGGCATCAATTGCCCAAAGCCATCGTCCTCAAATAACAAAAGGAATCTCAAGAAAATTGCTAGTTTCACCAAGAGGACATGATGTAGATGACTACCATGAACTAGAGAAATACATAAAATCCTTGATTAAACAGGGGCAATGGAGGTTGTGTCTTCACCTACCATCCCTGAAGTGGCATGATTGGAGGGACAAAGAAAAGAGAGTCAATGAAGATGATTATGACTTAGATCATCACTACAACAAATGAAGTCCTCATAGACAACCACCTCCTCCCACCGATGTGATCCAAACAATCACCACCAGAATTTCGTCAGTCGAGAGCAAAAGGAAAGAGTGCAAGATTGCACTAATGGAGTTTCATAGTCTGGCTTATAGGCTGGCAAAGTGTGATAGGTTGGTCATCAAATTCCCCCATGATGATCATTTTCTAATTATGACCCGAACTAAAATCTAGGATGTGAAGAGGGTCCTCTATGGCGATGGCTCTAATGCAGATGTCAATTCGTCCATCTCCTCCCAAGCTTGGGTGTCCCTAAAATGAAGGTTAGGTTGATGTCATCACCTACCCTCAGAGTTGGCCTAGGGGAGCTACCCATTATAGGATGTACCAATATTCCCCTAATGTTGAGAGGGAAATCAGTGAAGGATGATGCTAAACTCTTTGCATCTGTTATGTTGAGGTTTATTGCCATTGATGTGCCATCACCTCACAATACTATTTGTGAAAGAGAGACACAAGGGAGCTTTTACCTAAGATCATATGTTAAGTATCAAACTAAGAATTTTGATACTGAACAAAGGATGCAAACATCTTCATTAACCAGGCCAAGATAAGGAAGGTATTCATGAAAGCAAAGAAGTCACCTAGGGAAGATCAGCACACACACATTAGGCAATAGCACTTCAAGCAAAGTCACCGAACCACATGCTGGGGATGTCAAAGAAAAATGTGAAGAAGTGGAAATTGAAGCTTGGAATTAATTTCTAGTTGAACTACCAAACATTGGAATAATATGCCATAAAAGAAAAGCCCCAACTTATATCTTTTGTGCTTTTGAATAAAGACTTGTTCGCCTACTCACTAAAAGATATGTTTAGCATTGGCTCAGATATTGTACTACATAGCCTTCGGTTAGACCCCAATGCATGACTGATTAGGCAAAAAAAACATACAATATTGCACAAACCCTGTAACAATTGAGGGTTTGTTCTTAACGAGAATATGTAGCTATTTATTAAGTGAGGTGTTAGGGTTACAAGAGCACCCTTGATGAATTTTCACCTGTATGAACATTGAAGTAAAGCCATGTCTTTGGTTATTTTTAAAACTGGTCTTGAAAAAAATCAACATATGCACATCTCTATTAATTATGTAGGCCTATAAGCTCAATGGACACCTATTTTATTATGTGTGTTAGGTGAGCTTGTATCTGTAAATAGCCATAGTTCAAAGTTGCACTACCATTGGTTATGGAGGGAGCCAACTTACTAAGTAAAAATTCAGTGTATCATCATCTTTATTATGCACAATAAACTCTCTTGACCTATATATACGTTATCTTAGTTTTTTTGTTGAAATGAAGAAGAAATTGTTACAATTATATTTTAATAAAAATAAAATAATATGTATTTAAAGCCATGTAAATATTTTCAGAAGCTTTACAAAGAGAAACATTTTTTTCATTTAAAGCATCAGTGTCTCAATCTTTCCATATTTTTTGTGTAAAGAAATGTATGATGCATAAAGACAGTTTATTATCTTATTGGGTACAATTTCCTCTTGGATACAAGGATTCTAGTTGGGAATAAACTGAAGTGATATTATCTTGTACTTGTTATTTTCTTTTAAAATGAAGGCAAAAACTCTGTAAGGGCATGGGATCTTTTGGCTAAACCATGTTAAATTCTTGTTGTCTCCTTGGACCATTTATTTTCTCTATCTATCATGATCTATTCACATGAAAAGGGGAAAATTCAATTTCCCAACAGCGGTATTAAAGCTTGGCTCATTGATCGTAGGTTGTTTCATCATGGAAAATTCAAGCACTTCATAATTTCAAGTGGAACAATTTGATGGAAGAAGAAATTTACTTTGTGGCAAAGAAGAGTGAAGGACATCCTAGTTCAATAGACAAAACCATTCAAAGGAAAGGAAGAAAAGCCATGGAAGATGTCAAATGAAGATTTGAATGGGTTGGAGTCCATATGTGTTAGCACTATTAGGCTTCATAACGCTGACAGTATTATCAGCAATGTTAGTGATGGATGCAAACCTTTTGGTGTAACTCCAAGTGACTTACATCCCATGGTCATAAAAAATTCCAAGAAACTCCTAAAGATTGGTTCTGATCCTTTCACCCCTAGATCATTGTTCTAGCAACAAAAAGCATCAAGAGCTTGACCTCAAAGAGACTAAATCCTTTTAGTTGCCAAATGAAGTTCACAAAGAACCAAAGGATTGAATGCTTCAATAGCAGTTTGATTAATCAGAATATTGTGTGTTTTACAATGAAAAATTCCAACTCCTTTTGATAAGAGTCCTTAATCTTAGCAATGAAGACCCCTCATCAAAGTAAACTAGAACTACCATACAGCTAGGAGTCCTGGCGGTAGCATGTCAAGGGCCCGAACACATGTCCCTTTTGTGATCCTCCACAAACTCATCTAAAGATAACCTCTAAGCCACAAATTATCTCAAACACACTTAAAAAAGTTAGGAATAAATAAATACATAGTTTCCAAATACAAGAATGCCTGACAGAATTAGTTTGGGGTCTCTTGGGTGAAGCCTATGGTGTCTTGGTGCGTTATTAGGGCTCAAGGTTGTGTCTGGTACTTCCTGATCCCATTTGTTCCTGAGCTTTAAATATGTTGAAAATCCTTACAAATGAGACTTATGAATGGTTCTTCTAAGCTTGAACTTTAGCTCCTTCCTGTGCCTAGACAATCCCTTGGACGAACCCTTGGAGCCTTTCCTTGAGCTCCAGAGCTTTAGACCTTATCACCAATCCTGTGGCTTCTTTAGTGGATCCTTTATAGTACTTCCTGGATTCCCATCATCACCCCCTTCCTCAAAAGGATTCACCTTTGAATCTGAAACATCAAATAGAGAAAAGATCATAGACATTAAAAGTAGCACTAATGTTGTACTCACTAGGCAAGTCTAACTTATAAGCATTGTCATTGATCCTTTCAAGCACTTGGAATAGCCCTTCTCCTCTAGGATGCAACTTTATCCTCCTCTAAATAAGGGACTATTCCTTCCTCATATGCACCCACACCCAGTCTCCAAGTTGAAACACAACTCTTTTGTGGCCCTTCTTGGCATCTTAGGCATATTAGTGGCTCCTCCTTTCTATTTTCTCTTGGACTTTCTCGTGCATTTGCCTTACCATCTCAAGTTTGCATGCTCCATCTACAAAATAAAGTTCACTATCATGTAAAGGCATTAATTCCATGGGTGTCAAAAGGTTGAACCCGTAAACAACCTTAAAAGGTGATATTTCAGTAGTAGAATGAACAACTTGGTTATAAGCAAATTCTACATGTGGTAAGAACTCCTCCTAAGTCCTCAATTTTTTCTTTATGATGGCTCTCAACATAGTAACTAGGGTTCAGTTAATTACCTTGGTTTTTCCATCAATTTCTGGATGGCAAGTAGTAGGAAATAGAAGTTGGTACCAAGCAGTATGTGACTAGCTTGCCTGGGCATCATGTCACATAGGGCTTCATCCTTGTATCTTCCCATCTCTAAGGTAACCAAAACTTACCTAGAAACCCATGTGGTTCTAGCATCATTTAGCTATTGTAGCTTATAAGGCCTAGGATGCTTCTAAGTGGCCGATTGTAGCTTGTCAACAAGTGTGGTGCTACCAACATTTGTGTAGCTTCCTCCATCTATGATGAGGCTGCAAACCTTTCTTCCTACAAGATACCAGGTTTGGAAACTGTTCTTACATTGATTCTCCTCCTTTTGGGGCGTATACCCAACATACTCCTAGCAATGAATGATTATCCACTTGCATCCTTGCCACAAAAGATTTCATGGTCACTATCATCCTCCAAAGGTGGCATATCACTACATACATCCTTCACATCATCCTCAAACTCAAGCTCCCTTTTGGCATTGATGAACACCTTATTTTTATTGGGACAGTCCATATCATAATGGCCCCTTTCACCTACACTTAAAACACTTTTGATCATGAGCTCTTATAGAAGATTTAGGGTCATATTGTGTTGTAGACATGTTTAAGTTAAGAGGTAATTATTGCTTATTTGGCTAATTATTTAAATTAGGTATTGTGTTAAGAAAATACCCCTTATTGTTTAATTCACCTATTGACATTGAATTGTGATTTAATTGGTGTAACCGAGCGCAGTTAAGCTACTAAGGTAGTGGCTTAATTGATTGTTTGGATAAAGGCAAGGACTTAATTGCAAAGTCTATTAGAAGCATTTGAAAGGTTATGGATTGATTTGAAAAAAAAAATCAGTAAGATTGGTACCAGCCAAGTGCTAAGGGACCTAATTCCCTAAAATCTAGAAGTTGGAGGTTTTACCTAAAAAAAAAAGCTAGGGGCTGAATTGAAATAATTGGAAAAGCTTGGCTAAAAAGGTTCAAGGGAGAATCTGGTCATATTAATAACCTATGGCCTGAATTGAAAACAAATGGACAGATGAAGGATTTAAGTAAGGGTTTAATCCCCACTTAATGCCTATTAAATCCAGCATGTCGGGCATATGTCAAAAGGAGCTAGAGTTAGTTACTTCTTCATCTAAACCATTTCCATGTCTAGTTTTAGCTCAAAAACAGAGCTGAGATGTTGATTACGAAGGAAAAATGAGCAGATTTGGTTTCGGATGTAAGCTAGAGTTTTCAAATTCGAGGGTAACAAATTTGCTTCTTTGTCAGGTCAAGGAAATATAAGTATTTGGTGATGGTTTCAGGTAATTATAGAGGATGGGTTAGGTGTTCAGAGCTGCCATGGCAAGCTCGAAACAGAGGCGCCTGGTTTAGCTAAAAGTCGGGCTTAGGTTATAAGACGAAGTTGTTTTCTTCACAACCATGCTAAGTCATTGAAGGGGCTGTAGAAATGGAGTGGGAATTCTGGAAATTCTAGAGATAAAGGTGAATTAAAAGGCAAGGGACACTAGCCTTATGATGAATAGTCATAAGTGTAATGTTATTAAGGGTTTAAATCATCATTATACACTTAGATTATGATTAATTTCTATATTCTGAGCATTTTTCCACCGGGTTACTATTCATGCATTTTTACTATTCATACGCATTTCACTATTCACCGACTTACTATTCACATGCATATTTATTGTTCATGTGCATTTTACTATTCATCAATATTAAATAATTATTATTTTTTACGTAGGTAAAATCATCACTTGGCGACCCTTCACAAAAAAAAAATCATATCTGGAGCTGTAGATGTCGGAACTGAGTGATTCCAAATTTATCTGAAAGCCAACACATAGATCTTCAACTTTACTTCACTCCGTGAGCTAGTTTGATCATTTTCATTGCCGAAATCTGATTATAGATAAGACCCTTCGTTATTTTGTGTGCCGAAGAGCAGTTTCAGTAGAAAAATCATAAATTGAGCTACGGATGTCCGATTTGAATGAGCAAGCTATGGATTCAAAGCTAAAGAGGAGATCTACAACTTCTATGCTTTGAGAAAGGGCTAATCTGATGTCTATGATGGTCAAAAAATTAAAAGAAGTTGCAGCCCACCATTATTGATTTGTATTTACCTACATTTTACCATTATATTTTTACCATTTCACCCACCCCAAAACTTTATAAATAGGCACCTTGGGAGGAGGGTGAAGAATGCCATTTTCTTTGGCCATTTCCATGTTCTTGTATCATTTTTAGATTTTCTCCTTTGTTCTTGTTCTTGTTTTCAATACCGAAGCTCTGTCCAAGTGTTTTCTCATTCTTCTTCTTGTTCTTCTTTTGATCTTTCAATCCATATTTATTTCATCTTTCTACATGTTGTTTACTTTTATTATCGCTAACTAATCTTCTTTTTGCTAAGGTGAAAGGGTGAAGCTTTTGGTATAGAGGTTATGATTGATTTGAATGGATCACAACGTTAACGGTATTTTCTTCCTTAATCTATTTAACTTCCCTCCTTGTTAAGTGGGAGTCTTGATTCATCATAGTCAATCATTGGCACAAAAGCTTCTTGATTCCCTCTGTAGAACATGGCTCTACCGGCTATATTGGAATCTTGAGTTATTGTCGACAAAGGTTGGCATGATGGATACTTGAGCCCATTAGCAACTGTTGGCGTTTTAAGATCAATGAAAGTTAATACTAACTAAATTCCCCGATTGGCACCTCTTCTATGTGTAGATTCCAATTGAGTGGCAAGATGGGCTAAAATTAATCATAACCGATATACTAAAAGTGGATCCCCTAACCTTAGCTATTTTATTTGAATTTAAATTTTTAATCAATACTTGTTCACACTTTGCACCAAATACTTTCTTTCTTAAAAACCTATAATTTGTATTTTTAATTCACTTCCCTGTGGTTTGACACTCGGGCTCCTGAGATTTATTACTTGCGACAACCTACACTCGAGTTACAACTGCTAGAGTGCAGCACCTTACTTGCTATTGTTAACGCATGTATTGAAATTGTCTGGTAACATGCAAAGTAAGAAAGGCTAGGAAACCATGTGACATTAAGGCTAGGAAACCATGTGACATTGAATTGATATGAGTGATCATGGTTTCTAGAAGGGTATTGAATTGTTCAAGGTTCCTAATGGCCAGAGTAAGATTTAAAGCTCTATCGGAACAAGGCTAATGGATTCATATCGATCAGAGTAAAAAGGATGCTCTGAGGGAATCAAACTTTAGCCTTATTGATATATTGTTTGTATTGTTTGATTAAATCCATTTTTGGATTATTGAATGATGATTGAAGCAATCAAAGCAAGCGAAGGGAAGTGCTAACCCGGGAGCCCAAATGGCCATATTGATTGTTTGAATCCCCAAGAGCTCATTGTTGTTTATGTTTATGCTTGCTATTGTAGCTAATGATGGCTAAAAAGAAATAGCCTAGCTAATGGATCGCTTACCAAACTCGAAAGGGTTATTGGGTTGCTTATTGAACCTAAAAGGGTTACTAGAATGTTTACTGAACCCGAAACGGTTATTGGATTGAGTAGGTATTGCTTGCATCATTTGCACCATTTGCATCATATGCATCATGTAGATTATGTTGTTATTTTATATATTTTATTATTGTGCTTGCTTGCATTTGTTTTCTGATTTTGGTTGCAGGCAATTAGTTACTGCTGAGCTAGCAAGCTATTGTTAATCTAGACCATATTGGGATCTTAATGGTCATTGTGATGGCCAGGGGCCTCATCGTTCAGAGTCATGATGACTGGAGGAGAGACTTCTGGGAGGAAGAACGCCTGGTGGATTGGATCACCCAAAGGAGAGTGCCTGAAAGCTCAGAAACAAAGGNTGTGGCAGGGAGTTCGGCCAGATAGAGGCGATAGCGTTTGGCTATCACATGCCCCCCTTTGGAAAGCCGAAGTGAAGACTTCGGTTTTGCATCTCTTTCCGAGGTTGTTTATGGGAGTCTCTTTGGAAGCTTAACCTGTTCCGAGGATGCGCCTTTTGCCCGAAGATCATGGGCTCTTCGGCCTTGGCCTGTCTCTTTAGTGTCTTCGAGGCGGAGCCTGTGCCGAAGATACACCTCTTGCCTGAAGGTCATGGGCTGTCCGGCCATAGCCTGTCTTTTGGCGTCCTCGAGTTGGCCTGCTCTTTGTTTCTGCAGGTCTGTTTGGCCAAGCGTGTCAGTCTGAGCGGCGCGTCCCAGTTTTCCAGGGATGTCAGAAGACGTGTCCCAGTTTTCAAGGGACGTTTGTAGGACGTGTCCACCATTTTTCCGCAGCGGTTGACACGTGGTGTTTTGCCATTGGAGGAGAGTCGCGTCGGTTACAGAGGGCGCGCCTTTTCAGGTGCACAGAGCAGTTACGGCGACGGTTCGCCTCCAAAGGGTACTTATGATGACGTTTCGGTTACCCACCTCTGGCTTATAAATAGCCCATTCCATCATAAGTTCCTTTTGCTTTTTCTTCTGCTCTCTGTTTTGTCCCTGTTCTTGCACTTTCTTGCTTTCTGTGGCGGAGCTACCTTAATCAGAGCTTTTTTCCAGCCAACTTTCACGACGGCGTCCTC
>KK906584.1:0-12844 GCA_000696445.1 Aquilaria agallochum
CACAGTGGGCCACGCGAGGGCACGTTGATGGTGCGCGCGAGGGCGCGCTGGGGTACAGTGAGGGCACGGTGAGGGCACTGGGAGGGCGCGCTAGGGCACGCTGGGGCGCGGTGAGGGCACGGGGAAGGCACACTGGGGCATGCTGGGGGCACGCTGGGGCACGGTGAGGGCACGAGGAGGGCACGGTGAGGGCACAGGGAAGGCGCGCTGGGGGCACGTGAGGGCGCGCTGGGGCACGGGGAAGGCGCGCTGGGGCACGGTGGGAGAACGCGAGGGCACGGGGAATATTGTTTAATAAAAGTCCTTATTAAATGAAATAAAATGCATGACTTTTACACTGCATATTTCCTATTGTAGATAACCATGGCACAAGACACATCAACACTTTCATTGCAATCGATCCTTGAGAAAGAAAAACTGAATAGGACCAATTTTCTCAAATGGTACCGAAACTTAAGGATAGTCCTCAAGCAAAAGAGAAAGGCTTATGACCTAGAGCAGGTCATTTCGAATGAGCTTGCTGCCACTACTCCAAGAGCTGAAAAGGATGCTCACAAGAGGCATTCTGATGATGCTTTGGCTGTTGGTTGCCTCATGCTTATTACTATGAAATCTGAGCTTTAGAAGCAACATGAAAACATAGGGGCGTTTGATATAATCAAACATCTCAATATGCTCTTCCAAGAGCAAGCTAGGCATGAGAGGTTTGAGACCTCTAAGGCATTGTTTTAGTGCAAAATGTCTGAAGGAAGTCCCATGGGTCCTCATGTACTCAAGATGATTGGGTATATTGAGAATCTTGAGAGTTTAGGATTTGCTCTTCAAAAAGAGTTGGTTGTTGATATAGTCTTGTAATCATTGCTTGAAAGCTACAGTCAATTCAACGTGATCTATAACATGAACGACCTCGACAAGTCCCTCCTTGACTTGCTCAACACGTTGAGAACTGCTGAGCAAAACCTTAAGAAGGCTAAGCCCGTTTTGATGGTTCAAAAGGGCAATGGAAAGGGAAAAGCCAACAAGAAAAATGATAAAGCTAAAGGAAAGTCCAATGCTAATTCTTCTTCAGCTGCACTGAAACCATCTAGTAGTGTGGCAAAAGAAGGGGAGTGCTTCATTATAAGCAACCTAGACATTGGAAGCACAACTGCAAGCTCTATCTTGAAGAACTTGCTAAGGAGAAAGGAAGTAAAACTTCCACTTCAGGTATTTTTGTTATAGAGGCTAACTTTTCTACTTCCTCATCTTGGGGATTGGATACTAGATGTGAATCTCACATTTGTGCAAATGTGTAGGATCTAAGTAGAAGTAGAAGATTGGCCTGAGGTGAAGTGGACCTATGTGTTGGAAATGGAGCAAGAGTTGCTGCCTTAGCTGTAGGGACTTATGTTCTCACTCTACCAAGTGGATTAGTTTTAGAATTAGACAACTGCTACTTTGTGCCTACTATTAGTAGAAATTTGATTTTTGTTTCTTGTTTGGACAAGAAAGGTTTTTCATTTATAATAAAGGACAAATGTTGTTCTATTTATTTGAATGAAATCTTTTATGGTAGTGCTTAACTTAGCAATGGTTTGTATGTTCTAGAACTCGAAAATCCAATATATAATGTGAATATGAAGAAGGTCAGATTGAATGATTCAAACCCGACCTATCTCTGGTACTGTTGCTTGGGCCATATAAATAAGACTTGCATATCCAAGCTCCATAAGGATGGATTCTTGGACTCATTTGATTTTGAATCATATGAGACATGTGAGTCACGTTTATTGGGCAAGATGACCAAAGCTCCATTCACAGGGCAAAGTGAAAGGCCTAATGACTTACTAGAACTCATACATAGTGATGTTTGTGGGCCTATGTCTACACATGCTAGAAGAGGCTTCCAATACTTCATTACCTTTACTGATGACTTCAGCAGATATGGCTATGTGTATCTCATGAGACACAAGTCAGAATCCTTTGAAAACTTCAAAGAAGTCAAGAATGAAGTAGATAATCAACTTGGGAAGAGCATCAAAGTACTTTGATCAGATCGAGGTGGAGAATACTTGGATCGAGAATTCCTTGACTATCTAAAAGAGTGTCATATAATATCACAACTCACTCCACCTGGTACACCTTAATGGAATGGTGTATCTGAAAGGAAAAATTGAACTCTATTAGATATGGTTCGATCTATGATGAGTCAAACTGACCTTCCAAACTCCTTTTGGGGACATGTTCTAGAGACAACTACTTTTACACTAAACACAGTTCCATCTAAATCGGTTCAAAAGACACCATATGAGATATGGAATAGGAGGCGTCCCAATTTGTCTTTTATTAAGATTTGGGGCTGTGACACTTATGTGAAATATCAATCCCCTAACAGGATAGGGCCCAAATCTCATAAATGCCTCTTTGTTAGGTATCCCAAAGAAACAAATGGTTACTATTTCTACAATCCTTTTGAGCAAAAAGTGTTTGTTGCTTGAACTGGTGTCTTTCTAGAGAAAGAGTTTATCTCTAGAGGAACCAGTATGAGGAAAGTAGAACTTGAAGAAATTCAAGAACAATAAGGGAACATCGTACTTGAAATGGAGCCTGAACAGACACCACAAGATGTTGTGGTTTAAAAGTCTGTTCCTATAGCACAAAGCCCATGTAGGTCTGGTAGGATTCGGCCTGAGCCCAAGAAATATGAATTTCTTGTGACTCATGCTGGCGATGTGATGCTCATGAATCAGGATGAGCCCACAACCTACCAACAAGCTATGTTGGGGCCTGACTCTGAGAAGTGGCTAGAGGCCATGAAGTCTGAGATGGAATCCATGTATAAAAACCAAGTATGGACTTTGGTTGACCCACCTGAAGGGGTAAAACCTATAGGGTGAAAATGGGTTTTCAAGAAAAAAAACTGACATGGATGGTAATGTGATTACCTTTAAGGAACGATTGGTTGCAAAAGGTTTCAAGCAAATTCATGGCATTGACTATGGTGAGACTTTTTCACCAATTGCCATGCTTAAATCCATCCAAATCTTATTGGCTATTGCTACACACATTGATTATGAGATATGGCAAATGGATGTCAAAATTGAGTTCCTAAATGGAAAGCTACTTGAGGATGTGTACATGACACAGCCTGAGGGTTTTATCACTCCTGAGAATGCCAATAAAGTGTGCAAGTTGCAAAGGTCCATTTATGGACTGAAGCAAGCTTCTCGAAGTTGGAATCTTCATTTTGATGAAGCAATCAAAGAGTTTGGTTTTATTAAAAATGAAGATGAACCTTATATCCACAAGAAGGTTAGTGGGAGCACTATTGTCTTATTGATGTTGTATGTAGATGACATACTACTCATCGGGAATGACGTTCTTGAGCTGCACTCTGGAAAGACTTAGCTAAGGAAATGTTTCTCTATGAAGGACTTGGGTGAAGCTGCTTATGTGTTAGGCATCAGGATCTGTAGAGATAGATCTAGAAAGCTTCTTGGCCTAAGTTAAAGTACATACATTAACAAGGTGCTAAAGAGGTTTAGCATGCAAGATTCCAAGAAAGGATTCTTGCCAATGTCACATGGTATAACTCTTTCTAGATCTCAATGTCCAAGTACACTTAAGGAGAGAGGGCACATGAGTAAGATTCCTTATGCCTCAGCAATTGGATCTATCATGTATGCCATGATATGTACTCGTCCCGATGTCTCATGTGCCTTAAGTATGATGAGTACGTACCAATCAAACCCCGGTGAAAGTCACTAGACAGCTGTTAAGAACATCCTTAAGTACTTATGAAGGACAAAGGATGCATTCTTGGTCTTTAGAGGTGAAGATGAGCTCGTTGCTAGGGGTTATACCGATGCTAGCTTCCAATCCGATAAAGATGATTTTAGGTCACAATCTGGTTATGTGTTTTGTATTGGTGGTGGTGCTGTGAGTTGGAAGAGTTCAAAGTAAAAGATAGTAGCCGACTCTACAACAGAATCTGAGTACATTACCGCCTCTGATGCTGTGAAAGAGGCAATTTGGATCAAGAAGTTCAACACTGAACTTGGAGTGGTTCCACGCAATGCCGATCCGATAAAGCTCTATTGTGACAACAATGGAGAAATTGCATAGGCTAAGGAACCTCGATCTCACCAGTGATCCAAACATATACTCCGATGCTATCATCTCATCAGGGAGATCATTGAGAGGGGTGATGTGAGGATATGCAGGACTTCGATAGACAGCAACATTGCTGATCCACTGACAAAGCCCTTTACGCAGCAGAAGCATGATAGCCATTCTAGGTCCATCGATGATGATTGGCTTTATTGCATGTGGAAAATTGTTAGTGTTGTGCCCAAAAGCCAATCATGGGATGATTGTATTTTTATACATTGAGCCATGATATTTTATTAAGGCATTAATCCAGCAATTATGTTTGTTGTTTTGTTTCTGTGTAACGTAATAAACATAATTGTAACCCTAGAATAATGATATTCTTAAATGTCCCTTGTCTAGTATTATCGTGGAGCGGGTTACAATAATACATAACAACTAGCATATATGGAGACTAATATCAGATATGTAGTCTATATAAGGGTACAAGCTCGAGAACTTGTGTACCAGACCGACCGACCAAGAGAACACTACATGGATCATTATATGAGTGTCATCAAGGTTCCCTACATGTGAGTCACATACTTTGATACTTCCCTTTGTTGCTCGTAACTGAGTGAACTTGAAGGAGGTCATTGGGCATGTCACATATCATGTGGAGGGTTTTATATAATCAAGATGGGATTTGTCCTTCTTATATAACGGGTGTGATATCTTTAGGCCCCTTGATAGAGTGAGACTTAGAAAATGCATGGCCATGCTTGGATGAGTTGATATATGATATTAATGTCATCAGTTTAAGTTAGTCTACTCGGTAATCATGAAACCAAAGATTGGGCTATACGAGTGTTACCACCTCACAAAATGGGAGAATTACAAGTGTGTCATAATGGCTAAAAACCATTATATTTTGTAATTCTCACCATAGTGATTGAAGTGTGGGGGGTAAAAGACATGATCAACACGTCCTTAAAAGTATTTTAAGTTGGTAACCTGGCCCCCAATAATAGCCTAAAGGATTGCTTGTTTGTCAAGCAACCTATGGATTTTTTTGTAAGGTTTTGGAAATTCGGATACTCAATTGCAAAACTCTCAAGAAAGAGACTTGGAGAGTTATGGGAGGGATATAAATGGTATAAAAGTGCTATTGGAGCACCAAATTACTCATGGAAGACAAGTTTGGACAAAGGAAACACTAAAGGCAATAAGGACCTAAATGTCCTAGTGTAATCCTTAAGGTGTTCAAGCTTTTGACTTAAGTCTGAGGGTGGAATTGTGGGGTTATCCCACCATGGGGGAGGCAGCTAGGACTTGATAATTACTCAAAAATTTTGGGCACATGTGTACCAATAAGTGTAAGACAAAGAAACCATAATTAGTGAGAAAGAAAATGACATAAAGTAAGGTTAAGCTTGTTAAGTGTGTTTTGTGCCCTTAAGCTCATTTAAGGCCATTTAAGTGGCCAAATCACTCATCCCTCTCTCATTTTCATCCTCCCCCAGCCCAAGAACATAGCCATACTTCCTCCATAGCCACCACACCTTCAAACTTACAATTGATTGAAATTGAAGGCAAAAGGAAGCAATTGGAAGCAAACTATAGCTATTTCTTGGATACTTCAAGGATAAAGCTTAATTTTCGGCCTACCCACTTTGGTAAGGGTTCTCTTTCTCTCATGGACTATTTTCTGAAATTTTCAAACATCCATGGAGCTAGGGCTAAGCTTGTAAGAGAGTCATGAGCTTGATGAACCAAGGTTAGTGAGGGGAGTGCACTTATTGAAGGTTTTGTGACCTGGTGTGAAGTGCACAAAGATGGTAGTAAAATGAGGGTTTCTAGAGCCCAAAGTTAGTACTAACTAGTGTTAAAATCCTCCTAAGATCATGCATTAGCTTGAAGAGGGCTGCCATAGTGATTTGGTTATGTTTATTATGTGTTTTATGGACAAACGTATGGTTATTGTTGCTGCTGCATTTCATGTGTTTGTTGGTTGTAAATGACTGCTGCATTTGGTTGCTATATCATGTATATATGGATTGTGCTTCTTTTCTTTTAGTGTCTTTGGATGCACATTTTAATGAGGGTCACATTGCCTACTGAATCCAAGTATTACCCTTACTAAGTTTCTCAATGAAACTTACTCCCCTCAATTCTGTCATTTCAGGTCCAGCAGAAAGATCACCTACAAATAACCATTGAGGTTTGAGTTTTAGTCTGAAATTTGAGGTACATGAACTTCCATATGTCTAGTTATCATCTGAAAAGTTTGGTGATTTTAGGAGCACATTTGGTATTTTTAATGGTGGTACTTACTGTGTTGTGCAGTAGCTGTCCCGCATCCTATTTTTGGAGTCCATTGTGTCTCAAGACCTCCTGTAACCTAGGGTGCGTATTTAGCTGAGTTAAGACCATATTTTAGTGCATGTATGCATGTACATGTAGTGTATGTAAAATGAGACAATTATGTGAACATTTGGGTAATGTTTTGGCTATGTAAGTGATGTGGTGTAAAGCTGCCTAAGTGTGAATGATGGGTTGCTTACTTGTAAATTCTGTTTTGGCCACATAAAGTTGTTAAATAAAGGGAATGTAATTCCTATGTACAATGGACATATATGGGATAGCCTTAGAGGGCTTTCCCCTTGTGAATGAAGTGTTTGCATGGTTTGGAAAAAATTGTATGGGCAAAATGGTCCAAAAGTTGCTAGAATTTTGACCCTAGACCTAAAGTTCAATATCTCCCTGTGTACAATGAATCTTGATATAATATTTTGACCACACCTATATGACATCTAGAGGGTTAACTGGGATTTTGAATTTATGGATTTAGAGCCCTCTAGCCAAAAATATGCCACTGCAAAGTTGGCTGAGTTACTGTTTATTTGGTCAGAATTTTGTCACCAACTTAAAAAATCCATAACTTGGTCCATAGGTGGGCTATTGATGTAAAAAAAATTTCCTTGGGTTTCTCTAAGTCTCTAATTGATAATGGAGCAAAAAAAATAGGGCAGTATATGGCTAGAATGATACAGTTTATTAGTGGAAGTTACTGGTGCGGTAGCTGGTCACTAGAACTTAACAAGGTTACCTAATGTGTGGAAGCCAAAACTAAGACTTGTGCTAGTGTTTTCCTTCTTAGCTACCATAGTGTGTGTAACTGTAAATATGTGTGTTATGGTTAGACTAATATGCATGTATTTACATAGTGCTCAAGAGGGTCCTTTATGTATGTACACTAGGGGTGTTGTTCTGATGACCTACAGGACACACCAAACCTGGGAGTTTAAATGCATAGTTTTGGCACTAGAACTGGACTACCCTAGAGTGGGTAACAGAAGTTGGTATCAGAGCATGGTTTGTACATGTACATAGCATATAGTTGCATTGCATGCATCTACATATATGAACTCAGTTTGGTCAGCTGCTAGTGTCAAGTACCATTGAAATACCTATGATCTTTATATGTGCTCTATGATGAATCATCAACTCAGAAAGAAAACATGGTTGCCGCAAGGATAGGGGAACCACCCCGAAGGCCTCCTTCTAATTCTAGGCAAGAACGAAATGAACATAATAGAGGGAATCAGGGGCAACTGGGGGTACCAAACCTTGAAGTGCCTCAGGTTTGGTTAGAGCTTCAGAGGAACTTAGCTCTAATTAACAAAAACTTAATGAGGCTGATTCAAGGACAATAGTATGGAGTCCAAGTAGCTCCAGTAGAACCAATTCAGGATGCACAGCAATAATCAGAAGAGGATACTAGGAACACATCTGAATATGTTCCTTCTAGAAGCTTAGAAGACAAAAATGATGAAACTGTTGAGGAAGAAGATGAAGATAGGAGAAATCCAAGAGGAAGAAGACTAAGGTTTGTGATTGGTCAGGTTTCCAGGACCAATCCCTCAGTCTATGATCATTCCTCTACTAGGAATGAGATTGAGGAAGGCCATGAAAGAAGATCCAGGACAAGGCAGAGAGATGATAGAGAGCATCACCATATAGAGGGCTCTCACAGATCCGGGAGACACAAATCAGAGGATCTGGAAGGCCTAGATGAAATTAGATTGTTGGAGAGGTTTCAAGGCCTAAAACCTCCACAGTTTGATGGAAGAGCTAGGCCAGAGAGAGCTGAGGAGTGGTTAATCTTCATTGAAAAAATGTTTGAGAGGATGCCACTTAGCTCCACCAAGAGAGTGCCACTAGCTACCTACAATCTGGTAGGCAGTGCAGAGATCTGGTGTTGGAGTACCAGAGATAGATACGCTATCCAGAAAGGTAGAAGGCCAAGAGAAGACATGGAAATGACTTGGCCAGTGTTCACACAGCTGTTCCAAGAGCAGTATGTCAATGATGCTATCAAGGAAATGAAGCAAGCTAAATCTGATGCTCTAAGGCAGGACAACCTCAGTGTCCTAGAGTATGAGCACAAATTCAATCAGTTGGTGAGGTATGCTTCTCAGTATCATGAACTAAAGGAATTAAAGGCCAAAAGATTTGTCAGAGGCCTAAGATCAGACATTAGAAAGCCTATTAGACCTTTTGGAGCAGTTACATACTATGAAGTAGTGCCGAAAGCTCTATTAGTAGAGCAAGAGAAGTATGAGACTAAGTACTTTCCTAGTGGAGCAGAGGAAAGTAGTCAGGCAGGAGACAAGCAAAAGAAGCCACCACATGGCAAGGGAATTGCCAAGAGTTCCCATTTTAGTGGTGAGGGCAAGGTTAAGGGGAAGTTCCCTAGCGTAAGGTGCCCTAAGTGCAAGAGGTTTCATGCAAAGAAACCTTGCTATTTTGGCACCCAAGCGTGTCTAAGATGTGGATCCATGGATCATTGGATCAAAGACTACCCACAAGCTCAAAGGAGGCCAGAAGACCAAGGTCCAGCAAGGCCTATTGGGGCAGGACCTAGAGGGGGAGCACCTAGGGAGGGACAGCAGAGGCTAGTTCCTCTAGTGCAGAGAGATGGTAGAGTCTTTCAAGTGGAGAGGCCAGAGACATCACAGCAGGGAAGAGCACCAAGAAGTAACATTTACCTTACTGGTATGCCTGTTAGTGTTCTGTTTGATACTGGTGCATCTGTGTCTATAGTAGCTAGGAAATTTGTTGATGCCATAAAATTGCCTACTAAAATCATGCCTAGGATATCCTTAGTGAAAACAGCAGGTAGTCAATGTCTTTTCACTAATGACCTAGCTAAGGGTTGTGAGCTAGTAGTAGGAAAGACTAAGGTTATGACTAATCTGCTAGTGTTGGATATTCCTAAGTATGATTTAGTGCTAGGTATGAATTGGTTTGCTATGCATAACATAAGAATTGATTGTGCTAAGAAAGAAATCACATTACCTGATGGTAAAGTGCATGCATTAGTGAATTCTAAGGAATTAGTGTATGAAATGCATGGCATGGAGCTAGAGGTACTAGATGAGATACATGTGATTTTCTGAGCATGATTATTATTATGCATTGAATCAATTGCATTGTGAAGAAGAAGTGGATAGAATACCTATAATGGAGACTTTTCACAAGTCTTTTCTAAAGACCTGCCAGGTATTCCTCCACAAAGGGAGATTAAGTTTGAAATCAAGCTGCAACCAGGAGCTAGTCCAATATCCATACCTCCTTACAGAATGCCAATCACATAGATGAATGAGCTCAAAAAACAACTTGATGAACTTCTTGAAAAAGGCAAGTATTCCGGTTCACAAAGTGGTACCCCTCGAGGACAAGAGAAACTGAAAAAGAAAGATGGATCTTTGAGACTATGCATTGACTACAGGAAGCTTAATACAGTGACTATCAAGGAAAAGTATCCACTCCTTAAGATTGAGGATCTTTTTGATCAACTCAAGGGAGCTAAGATCTTCTCCAAGGTAGATTTGAGATCTGGATACTTCCAGTTGAGAGTAAAGGAAAGAGAAATTCCTAAGACTACATTTAGGACCAGATATGGGCATTATGAGTACATAGTCATGCCATTTGGTTTGACTAATGCCCCAGCTGCTTTCATGGACCTGATGAACAGGGTGTTCAAACCACATCTGGACAAATTTGTGGTTGTGTTCATTGATGACATCCTAGTGTATTCCAAAGATGAAAATGAACATGAACATCATTTGAAGATTGTCTTAAAGACTCTGTTGTAGCATAGCTTTATGCTAAGTTATCCAAGTGTGAATTCTGGATAAAGGAAGTGTCTTTCCTAGGACACATCATATATGCACAAGGCCTTAAGGCAGACCCTGAAAAGGTCAAGGTAGTGTAAGAATGGGAAAGATCAAAGACTATAAAGGATTTCAGGAGAGGAAAAAGGTTCCTTGTATCAATCCTTTACTTACAAGCAAGGATTACTGTACTTCAAGGACCAAATCTATGTGCCTAAAAGACCACAGCATATGTGAACAAAAGAAGGAGAGATTTGAAATTTGAGGTTGGTGACAATGCTTGGCTGAAAGTTGCACCAACCAAAGGCACTGTCAAATTTGGCAGAAGAACGAAGTTAGCTCCAAGATACATCGGTCCTTATAAGATCATGGACAGAGTTGGCAAGGTAGCATACAGGTTAGCTCTACTGCCAAGCATGTCAAGTGTTCATAATTTTTTTCACACCAGTATGCTTAAGAAGTGTCTATTGGACACAAAGCATGCTATTGTAGTGGAAGACATACAGTTGGAACCTAACTGGACATATGAAGAGAAACCTATAGCTATCTTAGCTAAGGATACCAGAAGGTTAAGAAACAAACATATTCTCATGGTTAAAGTTTAGTGGTCACACCACTCTGAAAGAGAAGCAACTTGGGAAACTGAAAAAGACCTTATGGAAAGGTACCTTGAAGAATACCCGAAGCAAAAGGCTATTTTGGAGGACCAACATTTTTAAGGGGGGGAGGATTGTTACCACCTTACAAAATGGGAGAATTATAAGTGTGTCATAATGGCTAAAAACCATTATATTGTGTAATTCTCACCATAGTGATTGAAGTGTGGGGGTAAAAGGCATGATCAACATGCCCTTAAAAGTGTTCCAAGTTGATAACCTGGCCCCCAAGAAAAGCCTAAAGGATTGCTTGTTTGTCAAGCAACCTATAGACTTTTTTGTAAGATTTTGGAAATTCGGGTACTCAATTGCAAAGCTCTCAAGAAAGAGACTTGGAGAGTTATGGGAAGGATATAAATGGTATGAAAGTGCTATTGGAGGACCAAATTACTCATGGAAGACAAGTTTGGACAAAGGAAACACAAAAGGCTATAAGGACCTAAATGTCCTAGTGTAAACCTTATGGTGTTCAAGCTTTTGACTTAAGTCTGAGGGTGGAATTGTGGGGTTATCCCACCATGGGGGAGGCAGCCAAGACTTGATAATTAGTCAAAATTTTGGGCACATGTGTACCAATGAGTTTAAGACAAAGAAACCATAATTAGTGAGAAAGAAAATGACATAAAGCAAGGTTAAGCTTGTTAAGTGTGTTTTGTGCCCTTAAGCTCATTTAAAGCCATTTAAGTGGCCAAATCACTCATCCCTCTCTCAGTTTTGTCCTCCCCCAACCCAAGAACACAGCCATACTTCCTCCATATCCACTACACCTTCAAACTTGCAATTGATTGAAATTGAAGGCAAAAGGAAGCAATTGGAAGCAAACTATAGCTATTTCTTGGATACTTTAAGGATCAAGATTAATTTTTGGCCTACCCACTTTGGTAAAGGTTCTCTTGCTCTCATGGACTATTTTCTGAAATTTTCAAACATCCATGGAGCTAGGGCTAAGCTTGGAAGAGAACCATGAGCTTGATGAACCAAGCTTAGTGAGGGGAGTGCACTTATTGAAGGTTTTGTGACCTGGTGTGAAGTGCACAAAGATGGCAGTAAAATAAGGGTTTCTAGAGGCCAAAGTTAGTACTAACTAGTGTTAAAATCCTCTTAAGACCAATCATTAGCTTTAGGAGGGCTTCCATAGTGATTTGGTTATGTTTATTATATGTTTTATGGACTAACCTATGGTTATTGTTGCTGTTGCATTTCATGTGTTTGTTAGTTGCGAATGGCTGCTGCATTTGGCTGCTATATCTTGTATATATGGATTGTGCTTCTTTTGTTTTAGTGTCTTTGGATGCAAGTTTTAATGAGGGTCACATTGACTACTGAATCCAAGTATTACCCTTACTAAGTTTCTCAATGAAACTTACTCCCCTCAATTCTGTCATTTCAGGTGCAGCAGAAAGATCACCTTCAAAATAACCATTTTGGTTTGATTTTTAATCTAAAATTTCAGGTACATGAACTTCCATATTTCTAGTTATGATCTAGAAATTTTGGTGGTTTTAGGAGCACATTTGGTATTTTTAATGGTGGTACTTACTGTGTGTGCAGCAGCTGTCCAGCATCCTGTTTTTGGAGTCCATTGTGTCTCAGGACCTCCTGTAACCTAGGGTGTGTATTTAGCTGAGTTAAGATCATATTATAGTTCATTTATGCATGTACATGTAGTGTATGTAAAATGAGACAAGTATGTGAACATTTGAGTAATGTTTTGGCTGTGTAAGTGATGTCGTGCAAAGCTGCCTAAGTGTGAATGATGGGCTGCTTACTTGTAAATTCTGTTTTGCCCACATAAAGTTGTTAAAGAAAGGGAATGTAATTCCTATGTGTAATGTACATATTGTTAGTGTTGTGCCCAAAAGCCAATCATGAGATGATTGTATATTTGCACATTGAGTCATGATATTTTATTAAGGCATTAATCCAACAATTATGTTTGTT
>KK906586.1:0-10513 GCA_000696445.1 Aquilaria agallochum
CCAGTTGGTCTATTGGCGGAAGAGGATATGAATCTTTCGGGCAAGCATCGTTCAAATTTTTGAAGTCGATGCACATCCGGAGCTTACTACTTCCTTCTTTGTGGCAATTACTATGTTGCTTAGCCATTCGGGGTAGTTTACCTCCCGGATAACACTAGCGTCTATCAGACGCTGGACTTCATTCTTGACGAAGTCACTTTTGTGAGCTGAGATGCTCCATTTCTTTTGCCGGACAGGTTTTATTTCCGGACTCGCTTTGAGGCTATGCTTCGGCGAGTAGGCGAACAGATCTTTATTTGCAAGCAGAAAAGATACAAGTTTTTCCTTGTCTCCTTCGGCCATGCTTTTCCCTATTCGGGTACTATGGCCTGGCACAAGCTCTACTTCTTCTGTTTCCGCTTTTGCGGGATCTTCTGCCTCGCCCCTTTCCAGCTCTTTTGCTTCTACAGCATGTGCTAAGTTGCTTGCTGGAGCCTTTCGTGCTCTGACGAACACCTTTCTCACCTCGCCTTGATCAATGAAGATCTTTGCGTCTCCTTCTTTGGTGGCGAAGGTGACGGTCAAGTACTTTACATCAGGGCGAATGTGCAAATTTCCCTGTGTCTGTCTGCCGAGGATGGCGTTGTATGACGAAGGAACGTCCATGACTATGAACCTTGCCATGGTAGAGGCGAACAACTCAGCAGTTCCTTTCTCCGAAGTTCCTTTCATCATCAAGGGGAGGTCGATCCACCCGAGGACAGGTAGCTCAGATGGTCCTACGCCGAACGTGGGTGAAGTAACAGTCTTGAGGTCACTCCTGGATACGCTCAAGCTTGGCAGCAAATGTGAGAACAAGACGTCTGCGTTTGACCCATCGTCCAGCAGTACCCTCTTGACGTCCCAGTTTCCTATCCTTNGTGTTATCCTCGGAATTCCTGACCAGCTAACCGAAGTCTCGAGCTCATAGTGTTTGACTTTGCACCTTCCGAGGTCAGTAAAAAGATCCTCTCTTGGGTGACGTCAGACTCCTCGGCCAATATTCTGGCAGGGAGTTACTACCAAGGAGGCAATAGCCTTTGGCTATCACTCCTAACCTTTTCTCTTCTGAGCATTTCAGGCACACTCCTCTGGGAAATCTTTGCTCCAGACGTCCTCCCTCTCAGGAAGTCCCTCCCGAAGTCATAATGTCACCCGACGAAGATGCTGCTAGGCATCAGTTACCCTTAACCTGTCAAATAGGTTATCAATCTTAGGAAGTGGATATTTTTTCTTGGCTGTTATTGCATTCAACTTTTTATAGTCAATGCACAGTCTCAAAGTTTCACCTTTTTTCTTCATAAATAACACCGAGGCTTACCACGGTGATACACTAGGCCTTATAATGCCTTTCTCTTACAACTCCTCCCACTACTTCTTCAGGTCATCCATCTTAGGAGCTGACATTTGGTAAACAGGTAATGAATTCGATTCTGCTTCAGGTTGGTGGTGAGGGGAAAACTCGGTGTTCTACTTGGGTGGTAACCCAAGTAAATCAACAAGGAACACATCAATTTGAAACTAATAGGCCATTGGAATTCCTTTGAGTTCCTTATTTATGGGTACCTCATTCAAGGTAGTATTCCTCCTTATTGTCATAGGGATGAAATCTATAAGTTTATGGTGCAAACTTTTAGCACTCATCACTAGCCCTCCTATGCAAGTTACTCTAGCTCCCTGAGCATGAGTAATGTCAACTGAGTAACTAGCACAATCAATTTGTGCCTTGTGCTTACTTAGCCAATCCATTCCCAACACTAGGTCATATGACCTTAAAGCTGTAACCCATAACTCATAAGTAAAATTATGGTTCCCTAACTGCAAGGGATACCTAATAACCAAGTCATTGGTCATAATAAAAATCTTCCCTGTAGTTTTAATAAGTTTCAAATCATTAAAAATATCCCGATACAAATTCAATCTATCTACCAAAGCAAACGATATCACAGAAAAAGTAGCCCTAGTATTAAACAATGCTTTAATGTTACTATTCTGAAATGTTAAATTACCTTGAATGGCAGTTGGGTCCCTAGTTACCTGACTAGCGAAGGTGAAGACCGTCAGTTGAACATCTACTGCAACTACATTTTGTCAATTTCCTATCAGGAAAGGTGCAATGGGTGGATTCCTAGGCAGACCACGCAAGGGTCAAGCCTATGGGCATTCCCCCACCCAAGAACCAATCTAACCATAATTGTTGTAAATGTTGGTTCCCAAAGTGCATGGCTTAAAACCATGAAACCTCCTACACCTAGGTCATAAACCCCTCTTTTTTCTCTTGGTTGGTCCTTAACTCTTGGACACCTTTCTTATCATTACACGCTTGCTGGTACTTTTTCCTAGGTTAGGTGGCCAAGGTCCACCTTCTTGGTCTAAGTCCTCAAATTATCAATCTCGCTCTCTAAAGCCAACGCCTTTTGAACCACTTGGTGATAGCTTCGAATGTTCATCATTGCCATATACCTTCAAACCATGGCCTTAAGGCCTTGGTAGAACTTCTTCACCTTATACTCATCATTTCCGGCCATGTATAGGGCATAGCAATTGAGTGAATTGTAGCACTGCTCATATTCCCTTTCAAACATCTCTGCTTGTGTGAGATTTTTGAATTCGATACTCATTTGGTCTTTGGCCGCTTCACTCATGTACTCTTGTTGAAACTTTCTTTAAAAGTCTGACCATTTGAGCACCTTTTTCTTATGCTCTAGTCAGTTCCCATTGCTTTCTTTCAACAACACCAACATATCATCCCACCATAAGCTAGCCCTCCATCTTAAAGTGAAGGGTACTAAGTGATAGCCAAAGGGCTATGGCCCCCGCAATCTCTTGATCAGCTATCCTGAAACCACCCTTGGTAAGGACTTAGCCCTGACCTTAGGGCACACTCACAGACCACCCTCGGAAAGGGAACATGAATAACTGCGGGAAAATGTGCCTTTCACCACCCTCGGACTTTGAACCTACCAACCTCAGAAAAGTAGATCCATCATCCTCGGCAGAGGAAAATGTCTCCCGAAGGTGACCTACTCTACCGAAGGGCCTTCCCCAATAGCCCACAGGGAAAATTTTCGCCCAAAGGGGTCTCGTACCCTAAAGGGGTCTCACGAAGATACGACAAAAATAGCTAAGGAGCCTCTGACAAATAGACCTTACACAAGCCCCTGCCCTCTGGCCAGAATGGCCTATGGCCAGTTGGAGGTGCCTTTCTCTAAAGGTATGGATCAGATGTAGCCGAACAAATGTCATGATCTGAACGAGCTATGTGAAACGGCCTCCACCNATAAATACCTAGGAGGGACCTTGGTAAGAACAAGAGACTTTTCTTTATTCTCTGCTATCTGCTCTTTGCTACTACTCATACAAATCCTGACTTGGGCGTCGGAGGCTCCTCTCGCGGAAACACACTCCAGGGAGCTCCTAACCCTTGTTCTTCTAAGTGTTTCAGACATCTTCGCACCGGAAGTCCCTCCTTCAGGGCAGCATGTCATACAATGAGGATGCCACCGGGCATCATTTGGCACCATTTGTGAGAACTCATTCTGAGATCGCCGTTGTTGAGACCTGACGTTCTAAGGACAAGGGACTCCTAAAGTCCCAGCCTGTGTCAGAAGCTCAAACAGTGACTGAACAACCTGCAGTTGAGACTTCATTGCTTGAGGGCGAACAACCTCTAACAGTCACGATGAGCTTTCTGTGAGATTTTCAGTGCTCTACTGTGGCTGAAATGACTCAACAGTTCAACCAAAGGTGGTCACAACCACCTCCTAAGGGAAGGTTACTTTCTCCTAACACCCGGCAAGAGAGAAGCCCAAGGTTACCTCACCGGAGCTCTAAAAATGGGGTTTCTCATGATGAGTCATCAATAGAGAATGTACCTTCCAGAGGATGTCGCACTAAAGAAACGGTGTCAAAGGAGCCTAGGATTTCCCATCGGTGGAGTCCATCTCCATACGGGAAGTCTCAATCCCCCGGCCGACGAAGTTACTCTCCAAAAAGAAAATGTTGCTCTCTGTTGCCGACAACTACCAGGCAACGGAGAGAAGGCAGTACTACCACCCTCATGGAGAGGATCCTAGAAAAGTTGGAGAAGGTGGAAAAACAAATTTCTCGACAACTTATATGGTCAAGGTTGTTTGAGACCTTCATCGAAGAAAATTCGTCATTTATCCATGTAGTAGGAAAAGCAACTACGCCAAGTGACTTCCAAGTGCCACACCTAGAAACGTATGATCGATGTAGTGATCACCAAGCTCATCTGATGAAATATAGCTGCAACATGCTGTTGCATGACACTGATTACGCCACCCTCTGCAAGTACTTCGAAGTCACCCTATCAGGGCTGGCAATTGCATGGTATAACTCCCTAGCTCCCGAAACCATAACGGGCTTCAAGGAATTATCTACTACATTAACCCAGTAGTTTATCAGAAGTAGACCGATGGTGAAGATGCCCGTCCAAATGTTTGACATAGCCTAAAAGAATGGGGAGACCATTTAGGACTATGTCGAAAGGTTCAAGCAAAAAGCCCTGAATGTGCCCGACTTTTGCCCCAACATCCACATCCTCGCCATGATTAGGGGACTTAGGAGAGATTCACAACTCTTCTATGAGTTCTCAAAAGATCCCTCTAACACCTTTAAAGAATTCTATCGACGGGTGGAACAGCACATAACAGCCGAAGAACTAAGGATGGGAGGGCCGAAGTCTGATCACAGTCACTCTGAGGGTTAGAATCACCAACCTCGGTACCCAGTTGAGGGTAAGGGCAGACCTCAAAAATAAAACGGGAAAAAGCTGATGCCGTTCACCCCCTAAACACAGCAAGAACAAACATACTAATGGCCATGGAAATGCAAGGGAACCAAATCCAACTTCTGAAGGCCATGACCTCAGACAACAAGAAAAAACATGAAGAAGTTCTGCTTGTTCCACAGAGACCACGGGCACAACATTGAGGATTGCTTCCAGCTGAAAAAGTATATTGAATCTTTAATCAGGCAAGGGCAACTTCGGCGCTACCTGCGGATGCCGTCCCCCAAAGGAAGAAAGGAACAAGAGAGGAAAGGAGAATATGAGGACTATAATTCTGACCGATAACAAACCTGAAGTCCCAGAAAGTATCCACCACCTCCGGCGGGAGTGATCCAAACAATCACCACTAGGATACCCTTGGCTGAGAGGAAAAGGAAAGTCTGGGAAATCTTGATGATGGAGTTTGGAAACCCATCAAACGAGCTTGTTCGGAAAGATGGGTCTACTGTGAAGTTCCCTCATGACGACCCCCTCTAAATCATTGCAAGGATAAGGAGCTGGGACATCAAAAGAGTGCTCATTGATGATGGCTCCAATGCCGATGTTCTGTTCTCCCACTTGTTGCCAAACTTGGGCATCTCTAAGATCGATCTTAAACCAGTTACCTGCCCTACCTTCAGCGTATGTCCCTCCAAACTCCCTATATTCAAGTGGATCGATATGCCTTTGATCGTAAGGGGAACTTCATTTCAGAATAAGAAAAAGCTATTTGGCTCCACAATGACAAGGTTCATCGTCATACATGTCCCTTCTTCATACAACGCCATCCTCGAAACGCAGACATAAGGAAATCTTCTCATTCACCCAGATGTGAAGTACTTAACGGTCACCTTTGACACAAAGGAAAAAAATGCAAAAATATTCATTGATGAAGTTAAAGTAAGGAAAGTCTTCGTGAAGGCAAGACAGAGCCCAATGAAAGTTCATGCACAGACTGTGGGAGAAAGAAGCATGGTCGGTGAAGGGGCAATATAAGGAGAAAAAAGTGACTTTGAAAAAATAGAAACAGAGGATGTAGAGCTTGTCCTGGGCCAAAGTACCTGAGTAGGGAAAAAATGTCCGAAGGTGACAAGGAAAAGCTTGTATCCCTTATATTAATGAACAATGATCTGTTTGCCTACTATCCAAATGATATACCTGGGGTGGACCCTGGTATAATCCAACATTACCTTAAAGTGTTTTCGGAGGTGAAGCCTAGTGGGTAGAAAAAATGTAGCCTCTTGGCACATAAGAACAACTTTGTTAAAACTGAAGTCCAATGGTTAACAAAGGTGGGCATAATAAGGGATGTCAAGTACCCTAAATGGCTCAGCAACGTTGTTGTTGCCACCAAGGAAGGGAGTGATAAACTCCAAATGTGTATCGACTTCCAAAACATAAACAACGCCTACCCGAAGGACTCCTACCCTCAGCCACCAATAGACCAATTGGTAGACTCGACCGTCGAATACGGCTTGCTTAGCTTTCTTGATGCCTTTAGCAGATATCACCAAATTCGAATGAATCCTAAAGTGAGGGAAAAATCATCATCATAACTGAAGTCGGTACCTATTCCTACGTAAGAATGCCCTTCCGCCTTAAAAATGCGGGAGCAACATACCAAAGGCTGATGAACAAGGTATTCAGCTTCCAAATTGGGAGAAATATGGAAGTATATGTCGACGATATGATAGTCAAAAGTAAACAGCCTGAAAACCACATCGTAGACTTGGAAGAAACATTCAACCAACTTCAAAAATTTGGGATCCGTCTTAACCCTGAGAAATGTGTGTTCAGGGTAACGGTTGGCAAATTCTTCGGGTTTGTGGTATCCAAAAGAGGTATTGATGAGAACCCAGAAAAGGTCAAGGACCTAGTAGGATTCCAAACTCCCACGATGACCAAGGACGTACAAAGGCTTACTGGGAGAATCATGGCCTTCAGTAGATTCATCTCCGGATACAGCGGATGACCATCGGCATCTTCATTGTACGACATGGTAAGCCTGAGAGCGAATTTTGGTATAAAGAGACTGGTAGAAGAGACTTCCGTCATGAGATTGCCTAAAACACTCAAAAGAACAGGGGTTAGGGGTCCCCGGATTGTGTTTCCAGGGGAGGAACCTCCGACGCCCAAGTCAGTATTTGGCAAGTGAAGAGTAGTGAATGGAGAGTAAAGAGTAGAGTTCTCTTGAGAGTTCTGCCTGTGTTCTTACCAGGGCTGTTTCCCCAAGTATTTATAGGAGGACATTGGGAGAAGTCCTTTTGGCACAGCCCGTTTAGATCATGACATGTGTTCGGCAAGATGCAATCCATACCTTCGGGGATGGGGATTTCCAGCTGGCCATAGGCCGTTCTGGCCAAAAGTTAGGGCCGTGGGAGGACTGTGTGTTAGGGGCGTGTGCAAGGTTTTTGTGCCAGAGGCTCCTTAACCATTTTTGTCGTGTTCACAAGACCCCTTCGTTGAAAGAGACCTTTCTGGGATATGAGAGCTTCTGGCCGAGGTTGCTCCAGTCAATCTGAAGGCCCCTCGAAACAGCGGATCCCTTTCGGAGGATGTTTTCCCTTACCGAGGATGGTGAGTCTACTCCTCCTAAAGTTGGTCAGGTCATCTTACCGATGTTGGTAGTGTACCATGTTCCCGAACTTAGTCCCATTATTCCCCAAGGGTGATGGTGGATAACCGAGGTCAGGGGGTCAAGGACTGCGGACCCTCTTTTCCCGAGGTTGGTGCTCACATTCTCCAAGGGCGGTGCTTTGTCAAAGCTTGGGAGTTTGGAGGGTAATAGCCCTTTGGCTATCACATGCAACGTTTGGAAGACTGAAGTTATATCTTCAGTTATTTGAGCAAATCATGGGAGTCTTTGTGGAAGGTGGTGGTTAGCTCAATTGTCATGACTGAATTTTTAGCCGAGGTTATCCTCTTTGGAGGGAGTTTCAGCAATCTGAGATGCCTCTCCTAATTGAGGTAGCTCCTCTGGTACTCAAGTGGCTCTCCTAGTTTTTGGCTGAATTTTCGAAGTTCCTGAACTTATTCCGTCAGCCCGAGGTGGATATCCCCTTTCTTTGGGCCTGTGTCATTTGTCAGTGAATCGTTACATCTTCTAATCAGACAGATGCATCACTTTGGATAAGCTTGCCTAGGCCTTCATGCTGTCAGGAGGCGTTCCCTCGTTTCCTGCATTAGGCGACATGTGTCACGCGGTAATTCGAGGACAATTGCGTTGGTTACATCAACCACATCTCTTCACCTTTGATGGGTACTTATGGCGATGATTCACCTTCGAGGGGTAATTCTGATGACAATTCGCCTACCCCCTTCGGCCTATATAAACCTTCCTTTCCTCAGAGTTCCCACTTGCTTTCTTTTGCTTCCGTTTTGCTCTCGTTTGCTCTCAAGCTTTTCTCCCTTTTCTACGGCGGTGCAAGCGGCGGAGCGATTTCTGGCTATTTTTTATGATGGTGTTCTCAAATCCCGATTTCAGCAAGTGCTTTGGTGGGTTCTCCTTTCTGAAGTCCTTCGGTTCCTTGTGTTTCTATTTTTTCAATTGTTCCAAAGTCATGTACTTCTTCTGAAGTCATTCATCGGCATTGTTTCCTTCTTTTCTTTTCACCTTTCTAAGGTTAGGTTTCCTTTTTCCGAATGGCTTCCCCCGTTCTGCTCATGTCTGTCCAAACTATCCCTGAGAGCTAGCTTCCTCTTAATTCTCATCCGAGTTGTACCACTTCGGAGAAATTAGCAAAGTGGACAACAAAATTCTTTCTTCCTTCTTACGCAGTTGCCAGACTACCTACGCTTGGCCTGTTCAGTTACATGAATAACTTGGATGAGGTTACCGTCTTTCAAGCCCAATGGAAGGTTGGACTTTGGTTTCCTCTACCGAAGATGATTTGTGACTTCTGCCAATTTCATGGCATAGCCGTGAATCAGCTTTCTCAAACTCTTACTCCTATTTCAATGTTTTCCTTTGCATGTGTGGGGTTTTCAAGATAGAGCCCCACTTCATCATCTTCATGCAGTACTACAAGCTCTTTCCGGTTCCAAAGGGTGGCTTCTATTTTTTGCTACCTTGGGGTTCTAGGAGCAAAAAGTATATGTTCACCTTCGGGACCAAGGACAGCTAACGACGGTGGCAGAAGAAATTCTTCTTCTTGAAGGTGGACGAGGCATGGTCGTATGTGTAGACTAGCTAGGCCTGGGGGACGCTGGAGATGGATGTCGTCGACCCCAGAAACTACTAACTCCTGAGTTGGCAGTGAAATTTGAGGAGTTCGACAGCCGCATCCAAGCTGTCAGGGACTAGGACCCCGAGGTCCCTCCAACCTCCTTGTACCCTTTTCCCGTCAAGTGGAATCTTATGACCGAAGAGGTCCTTCGGGAGCTGGGGGTAATCAAGGACCACAAGACTGACCTCGATATGCCGAAGCCTGCCTCTGACTGGAAAAAGGCACGGCTGGTGATGCTCCTTCGAGGCGAGCTCACCTATGAAGGCCTTGTTAAGAGTAAATCATCTTGTAGATTTTGTTATATGTACTCCTCCAGACAAACACTGATGTCTTTCCTTCTTCAGAGAAGGGTGATCAGTCCGCTACATTTTACAAGTCCTTCTTCCTTGGTCAAGCCAAGAAAGGGGAGCAGCAAAAGAAGAAGGCTGGCCCGAAGAGGAGGAAGAGATCGGGAAGAGGGCCATCTTCGACGAAGAAGTCAAAGAAGGACTCTCTTCTTCCTCCTCTAGAAGGCAACATTGAGGTGCAAGACCAGTCCTCGGTTCGCGCCAACCCACCCTCTTAGCCGGCAGTCAGCACAACTCCTCAGAGCCCCGTCACCTTGGGGGATATCCTAGGAACTTCGATAAGAGGCCTTTCCATCAAAGAGCTCAAAGAATGCCAAAGGAGGAAGGGCAAGTAGATCCCTATCAATGTAGAGGAGGTCGACAACTCCAAGCTGGATGTCGTCAAGGTTCTGCCAGGTTTGTCCCTTAGCCATTTTTCTATGAATCTAGGATTTTTTGACATTTTAGATCCTAGAGACGTATGGCTAAGGGATAATGTGCTGATGGAACTCCGGCGTGATTTTGCAGAAGAGCAGGCACCCACTGCATGGATGGTGGAGCATGCCCGGAAGCAGGACCTTCAGGACTCCCACATCCTGATGGACAAGGTGCCGAAGGAGCCTTTTTGGGCCTTCACGGAGGACATAAACCTGTTCTCCCAGGACAGCCAGAAAATGGCTCCTCAGATGGCGAGGGGGATCCTCACCAACGCCACATTCAAGTCCCTTACTGAGGAGTGCCCAAATGAGGAGTGATAGCCAAAGGCTATTGCCTCCTCGGTAGTAACTCCCTGCCAGAATATTGGACGAGGAGTCTGACGTCACCCAAGAGAGGATCTTTTTACTGACCTCGGAAGGTGCGAAGTCAAACACTATGAGCTCGAAACTTCGATTAGCTCGTCAGGAATTCCGAGGATAACACCGTCTCCATCGAGGGGCCATACTGACCGTCTTCGGGTAAGAAAGCCATCTTTCTGAAGCAAGGAAGAATCTCCCCCGAAGGCAGAAGCCCCGAAGAGGATCTTCCCCGAACAAGAAACACCTGAACAAGGGAATAACCGGACTATGGGTATAAGTCCCGAAGAAGGTGTTCATCAAGGGAACTCCCAAAACTATGGGATAGATCTCGAAGGAGGTGCTCGTACCAAAAGA
>KK906587.1:2143-13820 GCA_000696445.1 Aquilaria agallochum
TTCAGATCATGACACGTGTTCGGTCAGATCTTTCCTGTACCTTCGGGCGCAGGGGACAAGTGGCTGTTTGCAGGCTCCTCGAGCCTTGGTCCGAGACAGGTCGTGACAAGACCTGGACGGCGTGGACGTGTTAGACCGCCGTTCCAGGCGGCGTGTAGTGCCTGCGGATGACATGTCAGAGGCTCCTTAAATGCTCATGTCGTACTCCCGAGGTCCCCTGGGTGAGGTCATCCCTTGGTACGAACGTCTTTTTTTGGCCGGTGTACCACTAGTTCGGGAAGCCCCCTAGCTCGGGGTTTCCGCCTTCGGGCCAACTATTCTCCCATTTTCGAATAGCTAGACCTTCACCTCCGAAGGCGATCCGCTTAGTCCCCCAAGGGAGCTGATAACGTTTTTGGAGTTCCTGAGGTATTAGCCGAAGTCCCGAGTTCGACACGTCTTGACTTTGCTACTTCTGAGGTCAGTAATAGTGCCTCTTTCGGGTGACATTAAGCTCTCCGGTTACCTTGTTTTTGGCAGGAGGCACAAGGTGAGAGAGGCGATAGTCCTTCGGCTATCACCTTGCTACCAAAGACAAAAATTTTGTTTGCTTCTCGGCCAAGACAAGAAACTAGTGAAAACTTGCACAATTTGAAACAACCTTTTGGTACTGAAACTTCTTGAACTTGGATCCTTCTTTTTTTGGTGTTTTCTTGACTCTAGGATGCTATAAAAAATGAAAAAAAGGTAGGTTAATAGTGCTGGACATCAAATAAAAAGATAAGAAAAAGACAAGAACAAACGGATGAAAACCAAAACACAAGGTAACACTAATTAGCTTATTCTTGTTGTTTTTGTGGTTTTGATTTGAAACTCTGCTAGAAACAAAATGGGTAGACCTAAAACAAGATGAAAAAGGATTAAAATATAGAATTAAAACATGAAATAACTAGAAAAAATTTAAAGAAAAATGAAGAGAAACAAGAACACAAGGAAATGTCCTTCGGATGGAACTTGTGGCTCTGATACCAACTGATGCGAACCCCTTTGGTATAATGTCCAAAAAACCCACCCAAGATGTTTTTCAAGCTCCATAAGATATCAAAGAGACTAGATTTAGGCCCCCAGCCCTAATCAACTTGTGATTAGAAATAAGAAGTGTAAGAAAACCAAGAACACAAGCAAATTGTGCACCAAGGTAGTCTTCAAAGAACAAAAGAGATTTTCTCTCCAAAGTAGCAATATTATTTCATATGAAGGCTATGTTTTACAACCAGAATATGTGCCTATTTATAGGCCTAAATTAGGGTAAAATACTCATCAAAATTCGCAGCCCAAGTGACATAGGAAACCTAGATACAAAGGACTTAAGAAAACCTAGTCAAACTACAACTCCTACACCCTTTTAACACATGTTTAAGGTGTGCAGAGTATGCCACTTATCCTATGTGACCTGAATTAATTCCATAGCCTAAATAAAATCCTAAATAATTTAAACAATCAGGAAAATAAATAAAATAAAGTGCAAATACAAGTTTGGCCCTAAAAACCCCCAAAATGTCTTCTCAAGTGCACTTATGGGCTCTTTAGGGTTTTTGCTTGTATCTTCAGCTCCAAGCTTGAATATTTCAGTTTCATTGGTGTAATTATTCCTCTTATATTTTGGAAAGAGGTATTGAAACTTTATAGCTCAAATATTCAGCTTGTGGAAGAAATTGGCTTATGCACACTTCAAGGTGGCTCCAAAGGTGCATATGTTGGCTCCAAGCTTTGAAATTGTGCACTTAGGTGTGTAGAACGTATCCAAGCTACTGTATTGGTTTCCCTTCCATAATATATGATCCAAAAATTCTGGGAGAAGCATAAGATACATCCTGGGCACCATGGGTATGAATTGACACAAATTAGACTCCCTTTAGGCTTCATTTGAGCATGATAAAACAAAAACTTGGGCATTTGTCCTCCTTCCAAGTATGCTACCTTCTCTTGGTTTGGATACCTAGGAAATAACTTAAGAAAGGCATATTGACTTGAAATAGATCCTTTTGAATAGCCATAGAACTTTTGAGCTTGAACTTGCACTGTTAGGCCTTGTATGTGCACTTTGAGCTCCTTAGCCTTCTTCCTTGTCACTGGTCCACTAGTTTTCTTCAATGTGTCCTTGCCATCTTTGGTTGTACTTTCCTTGATCATATCACTTAGTCAATATAATTCCTTATCGATGATGAAATCTTTATCACTCATCATTTTAACTTTTGCTGCTTCCTAAGCATCTTTGGGTAACTTGCCTTCAGCCAAGTATCTTTGGAGTGGTGCTCTCCATCTATCTTTTATGCACAACAGGTGTAGCATGCTCATGCTTAGGGTAGTTTATTCTTTGGTGTATTTTATAAATTTTGCTAGGGCCAATTTCTTGCCTTGGCACCTTTCAACAAGGACTCTTTCAAAACCATCACTTTTTGACCTCGTACTCCCCCATCAGTTGCCGAACACACTGTAAGCTCAGAGAAATCTTGTGCCAATGCTTCTAGCAAGCTTTAGTCCTACAATAAAAGCTTTATATTTTGAAACATTATTGGCTACCAAGATGAAATTGATGGATTTAGAAGTTTCCATCCCTTTTGGCCACTGTAGCACTATTCTGACGCCCTAATGTTCTACACCTGATGCTCCACCAATAAGAAGAGGCCACTTCAGCTCCTCTTCATCATCTATGTACACATATATGTATGTGTGTGTGTATCTGTGCATAGCTCAGATATGAAATCTACTAGAGCTTGTGCTTTGATTGCCTTCCTCAATTCATAGACTATGTCATACTTGCCAAGCTCTAAGTACCAATTAGAAAGTCAACCTGAATGGTTGATCTGCTTTATGACATCCATGAGAGAGGCAACTCCAGAAAATGATAGGATGTCCTTAGAAGTATGGTTTGAGCTGACATCCTATTAGCCGTAGACTGCTTTTTGTAGCATTGGGTAATCTACTTTGGCACTATGCAGTGATTTGCTTATGTAGTACATTGGCTATCACTGCCGATTGTGTCATGGCCAACAAAGCCCCTAGCCTATTTGGGAGTTTGAAACCCCAAATAAAAGGTTTTGATATTCAATTATGTCTATTGAATTTGGTTTGGAAGCTTGATTTACAAGAATGTAATGTATACTAGTCATAGGGGCTTAAGCACCTTTGGCACAGCTAGGACACAAGGGAGGGCCACTAGGGCACGCCTCGACATTGCCAGGACACACGGGCATGTACCCAGGACACTTTCAAGGCACAAGCTTGTTAATCAAGTTATTACATGCTCTCTGAAACAACCAAGTACCTAAGTGGGTTTATATATTCATTTCATCTCCAATAACAACTCATCAACAATTTAAATGCATGACAACCAAAACACCAATCAAAGTTTTGAAAACTTGGTTTTTATGTGCACATGTCACACACTCGCATGTGTCTCAACAAGCCTACCTTGAGCCATCCTAATGCACTCATGTCCGAAAGCATACATATAACCACAATAATACATAAATGCACTAGCACATTAACATATCCATCTCCACTCACAATTATACTTGGTTACACACATATATAGACATCCACCTCATCATACTAGCTTAGGCACTCAAATGGCTCAGTAAGCCTACCATAGGCCCTCCTTAATTACATGTATTCCCTAAACACACATTCACATACAAGTGCACCCAAAAGTGCAAATACATAGTTATAAGCGCTTAACTGCATTGGATAGTATCTTGGCACACCATGAACATGCATTTCCATACTAGTTCAAGTTCATCTTACAAGTACTTCACTACATACATATACAAGCCTTGGTGGAGCTACCATAGGCCACCCCTACAAATACCATTTGGGACTTCCTTAGTTACACAACATAACTTAAACACCATAGGTGCACAACAACCAAAACATATACATAGAACTTGGTAAGCCTACCAAAAACACCAAAACACACTACCATCTGAAAATGCACATTTACATGCTTCTACACTTAAACATGCCCGAAAATGATCATAACCACTTGAAACATGACTATGATTTCTAAAATAAGACCAACCACCAAACACATGATCAACAAGGCAAGCCACAACATATATGCCATAAAAGAGATTCCTACCTCACTAGACTTTGTTCCTACAAACTCTAAACACACAAGGCTTGTAAGAATGAAGTTTACACACATTAGCTTGATACACAAGCTCCAAAACCACTTAGAATATTAAGCAACACCATACACTACACAATACCTTGCTAAAACCCAAAAAAGTATACAATACTCTTAGCTTGATTGCCTCTCAAGTAAAACCTTTCCTACATTCATAAAAGGTAGGGCAATAAGTATAAAACTCAATAAGGACTTAACCTCCAAGGCATAAACAAAGGTTAAGTCAATGCTAAACCGAGACAAACCTCCAAGCACCTACAAACAAAGACACGAAAACATAAGACAATATAAGTATATACATAACAAACAAACAATATAAAGAGGGTTTGCATGCACAAACAAGCATAGAAGCACACAACTACACACACACACCACCTGAACACCATCCGAAAAGCATAACAAGCTTGATTCCACATAAACTTGATTTTGGCTAACCTCATTGAAGAACACTAATCATATCCAAAAGCTCCCTAGCTTGGGAATTGAGTTGGCCATCTCAATTCCTAGCCCTAATGCTTGCTGACATAGCTAATTAACATCAAATCCCATAGTTGCATAACAATCCTAGCCTTCATAGTTACTTAGGATCCCTTGGCAAAAATTACTATCACCTAAGCACATATAATTCACTAACATAGTCCAACTATGATTAGCTTAGTGAATATATAAATCCTTACCTCTACTTTGAAATCTTTTATGGCTGAAACTTACAAGCTTGAACTTATGCTATTCTTAGCTTGTTATTGCTAGAACTTGCCTTCCTAGCTTGATTCGGTCACAATTCTCCTTTCTCCACTTAATTTCCACTTCATATAGTCTCAGTTGGGACTTGAAAGCTCAAGAACATAGCAAAACTCAAAAGCTCAGGCATTCATCCATGGTGGGATAACTGGCCAAGGAGGGAGGAAGCCTAGTGGAGACATGCTTTAGCCAGACATAGCCAAGTGGCAATTAAATGGGTTAATCGCCCACTTGAGCAAGCCACAATCTTGCATGAATCAATCTAGGCACTACTCAAAAGAATCCTCCAATTAGACCAGTCAATAGACTTTACAATTGAGTCTCTCAACTTCCTAAATCATCATTTGCACCTCCTTTCTCTGCCAAGTGACATTATGAACCCAAAAGGTACCAACTCCCAAGCTACATTCAATCTTTATTTAAATCATAAGTTTCCAAGTTCAATAAGTCCAAAAATCCAAAGTCATACATAATTCATAGGCCATAAACTCTCATAGCCCATGGATTAAACAATTAGGAACTGAAGGGCATCACAACTTCCCCTCCTTAAGAAATTTAATCCTCCAAATTTCCTAAGAATCTAGGGAATATATTAGGGTAGCTCTTAAGTATTTCATCTTCAACTTCTAATGTGGCTTCTTCTTCAGAATGGTTAGTCCATTGGACTTTGACCATAGGTATCCATTTACTCCTAGGCTTTCTAGTGTCATTTGCCAACACCCAAATTGGTTCTTCACATGTAAGATTTTGGCAATAGGAACATTAGTAACATGTACCACTTGCCTGGGATTAGAGACACATTTCTTCAACAAACTCACATGGAAGGTGTCATGTACATGCCCAAACTCAGGAGGTAGTTCTAGCTTGTGGGCTACATTTCCAACTCTTGCAAGTATTGGGTATGGTCCTACATACCTTGGAGCCGACTTTCCCTTCTTATGAAACCTCATTACTCCTTTAATAGGAAACACCTTCAACCACACCCAATCTCCTACTTGGAACTCAAGGTCCCTTCTCTTCTTTTGATTGGCATATGATTCTTGCTTATTGTTGGTAGCTCTAATCCTTTCTTGGATTAGATTAATCTTCCCATTAGTTTCTCTTATGAGTTTTGGGCCTATATCCAACTTATCCCTGGGTTCATGCCAACAATGTGGAGTTATGCGCCTCCTACCATAAAGTGCTTCATAAGATGCCATGCCAATCATTGAGTGATAGCTATAGTTGTAGGAAAACACCACTAAAGGCAAGTGTTTGTTCCACTCTCCTTGGAAGTCTATAACACAACATCTCAGCATATTTTCCAAGACTTGAATGGTTTTTTTAGTCTGTCCATCAGTTTGAGGATGGTAAGCTGAGCTAAATTTCAATTTGGTGCCTAAAACATAATGCAAGGACCTCTAGAATCTAGATACAAATCTAGGATCTCTATCTGAGGCAATGTCATCTGGTACACCATGCAATCTTACTTTTTTTCTAATATAGAGTTGAGCCAACATATCCAATAAGTCTGTGAGTTGAGCCTTTGTCAATCCATCCACTATGACCCAGATTGTGTTGCATTTCTTTCTGGTCAGTAGCATACCCACTACAAAGTCCATAGATATGGAACCCCACTTTCTTTCTGGTATAGGCAAGCTCTATAGTTTACCACCAGGCCTTTGGTGCTTTACCTTAACTTGTTGGCAAGCCATACACTTAGCCACATAAGCACCTATCTATTGCTTCATATATGGCCACCAAAAATGGGATCTCAAATCCTTGTACATCTTTTGAGCTCCAAGATGCATACTTATCAAGCTAGGGTGGGCTTCCTCTAGGATTTGTTGCCTAAGTCCATTCTTACTGGGCACATAAATCCTATTTTGGAAGTATAGTATCCTTTGCTTAAAGGAAAATCCCTTGTTTCTGCTCACAAATCTTAGGAAGCTGTTTATCTTGCAACTATGCTTCCTGAATTAGGTCTTTCCACTCTAACCTAATAATGAGGACTTTCACTTGGTCCATTTCCCACTGCCCCTACTCTTGGACTAAATTAGTTAGACTAAGCACCTTTCCCTTAGTAGGCTCTCCAGTGGCTCTAAGTACTTCAGTGTACTTCCTATTGAGAGCATCAGCTACCACATTGGCTTTACTAGTTGTATACTCAATGATGCACTCAAAATCCTTCAAGTACTCAAGCCATCTTATTTGCCGCATGTTCAAATCTTTTTGTGTAAATAGATACTTTAGACTCTTATGGTCTATGAAGACTTGAAACTTGCTTCCTAGTAGATAGTGTCTCCACTACTTGAGTGCAAAGATCACTGCTGCCAATTCCAGATCATGAACTAGATAGTTCTTTTCATGAGGCCTAAGTTGCCTTACTCCATATGCTATTGCTTGTCTCCCTTTCATTAACACACAACCTAGCCCTACTTGAGAAGTATCAATATACACCTCATACTCCTTACTAGGGTCTGGTAGAACCAGTATTGGGGCTGTAGTCAATCTTTTCTTGAGTTCTTGGAAACTAGCCTCACATTGTTCACCCCACTCAAACTTCTGATCCTTCCTTGTCAATTGAGTGAGTGGCACTGCTATTACAGAGAATTTAGGTACAAATCTCCTGTAATAGCCAGCAAGCCCTAGGATGCTTTTTATCTCCCTCACATTTTGTGGTTGCTTCCACTCTAAGACAACCTCAATCTTCTCAGGATCAATTGTTAATCCATGTTCATTGATCACATGTCCAAGAATTCCATCTTCCTTGGCCCAGAATTGGCACTTACTTAGGTTGCCATACAACCTGTGCTCCTTTAGCAGGCCTAGTGCTAACCTTAAATGTTCTTTATAGGCTTTTTCATCCTTTGAGTACAGTAATATATCTTCTATGAACACCAAAAAAAAGTGGTCCAAGTAAGCCTTGAACACTTTTTGCATGAGGTCCATGAAGGCTGGGGCATTAGTGAGCCGAAATGGTATCCTTGTGTACTCAAAGTGACCATATCTGGTCCTAAAAGCTGTCTTAGATATATCCTCATCCTTGACTCTCAGCTAGGAATATCTAGATCTGAGGTCTGTCTTGGAGAAAACCCTAGCTCCCTTTAACTGATCAAATAAATCTTCTATTCATGAGCGAGGGTATTTGTTTTTTATGGTTAGTGCATTGAGTTTCCTATAGTTAATGCATAACCTAAGGGTTTCATCCTTTTTTTGTACAAAAAGTACAGATGCTAGAAGATGTACTTGGCCTTATGAAACCACTTTTTAATAGTTCATCCAAATACTTCCTTAGCTCAACCATTTCAGGTATAGCCATTCTATAAGGAGCAATGGACACTCGTGCAACTCTGGGCACTAACCTGATCTCAAATTCAACTTCTCTTATAGGAGGGAGTCCTGGGAGATCTGTGGGGTTTAGAAAACTCCTGTACTATGGGAATTCTACCAAACTTACTAACTACCATAGTTCCATTTAACCCTAGGTATTCACCCTCAACCAACAAGGGTTTATGTTCCACCACCTTTAAGTAGCTCTTGGGTGCTAGCTTAGGTGAACTTTCCATAAAATGTGGCTCACATCTAGGCAAACAAAATTGCTTGGCGTGACAGTCTATAACTACCATATTGTCACTTAACCAGTTCATACCTAGTATGATGTCATAGCAAATTGGTATCTAACACTATTAAGTCAACTCTAAGCTCTAGTTCACCAAGCCTAATTATGCAATCCTTCACTACATGGCATGTGAACCTAATTTCATTCCCAGCAGTTCTAACTAGGTACATTTCATTCATAGGGCATACTTCAAGATTCATAGCTTCTACAAGCTTAGAAGATATCACAGACTAGGATGCACCAATATAAAATAAAACTGATACTTCATAACCATGAAAAACTATGGTACCTTTTAGAGCCTTCTTAGTCATCTTGGCTTGACCCATCTCTTCCTCTTTAACTTTAGGTTCCTTGGCCTCTTGGTTCCTCCTTGAGGTCTCTAACTGGAATACTCTTCCATGAGTCTAATTATGCTTTTTCTTATCTATAGGCATGCTAAGGCCTTGATCCATTTTTAGTGGTGGCACATTCTGCCTCTTCATGGGTAGTTGCCCTTATTCCCATATATTCCCAAATCTCCCTATCACTTTCTGCTCTTCCTTCTTAATGGGGCAATCTTTTACCCAGTGTTCCTAGGCACCACATTTGAAACATCCCTCAGTTAACCTATAACATGGCTTATGGCCAGGGTACTTCCCACATGTTCTGCACTGAGGTCCATACTGCCCAGACTTTCTCTCTTTCTTGGCCTCTTTCCTTGGCTCATGTACCAACTCCTCTTAGCCTTTTTTCTTGGGTGGCTTCTACACCCCACTAGCACCTCTAGGGCCACTCACAACTTGCCCTCTAAACTCATGCTCTAGTGCCATAGCTCTCTGTACAACTTCATAATACTCTCGGGCTCCCACGGCCCTAAGTATCTACCTTAGTTCAGGCCTAAGCCCTTTGAGGAATCTTTTGGTCTTCAACTCCTCTTGGCATTCATATTGAGGAGCATCACGTATGAGGTTGTTAAACCTCTAATTATATTCCAAAACTGTGAGCTCCTCTTGCTCAAGCAGGTCAAATTCCATCTCCTTCTAACCCTTCAGTGCTTCACTGATACACTGCTATTGGAAGACTTGTAGGCACTCTGCCCATCTCATAGCTCTTCTTCTAGAACCTAGCCTTCTGGCATTCTTACTAGTATAAGTTCTGTGGAATGCCCTCCTCCATAACTCTATATTAGCCTCAAGTCTAAAGGTAGCAAGTAGGACTTTCTAAGAAAATGATACCTCTATTCTCTCAAAAATTTTCTCAACTTGATTGATCCAGAACTCTGCTTCCTTTAGATCATATCCTCCTCTGAAGACTAAGGGTTACAAGGCAAAAAACCCTTTTAGTTGGCCTTCCTTCAGGGCTCCACTCCTTCCCTTTAGAGCTCTCTTATCTACCACTGTGCCTTCCTCATTGTGCCCTCACTACCTCAATGGTGACAGTGAATTGGCTCGGCCTCTTAATTTCTTCTATGTCCAGCTCTTCTGCCTCTGGACATACTTCCTCCTCAACTTTGGTCTCATCTTGTACGTAGCAACAAGCAAGGCACACGGTGCTCAATATTCACAAGTGGAAACAACCTAGTGTGGTAACAAGTCTATACCTCAAGCAAACCAATTATGGTCCTAAGAACAAACATGAGTACGAACAAAATAGCTGTCATGCCCAACATAGCCCCTAACCCATTTAGGAAGTTTGAAACCCCAAATAAAAGGTTTTGATATTCAATTATGTCTATCAGATTTGGTTTGGAAGCTTGATTTACATGTAATGTATACTAGTCATGGGGGCTTAAGACCCTTAGGTTCAGCTAGGACATAGGGGAGGGGCACTGGGGTGCGCTTGGACACTGCCAGGACGCATGGGCATGTACCCAGGACACTTACAAGGCCTAAGCTTGTTAATCAAGTTATTACATGCTCTCTAAAACAAGCAAGTACCTAAATGGGTTTATATATTCATTTCATCTCTAATACCAACTCATCAACAATTTAAATGCATAACAACCAAAACACCAATCAAAGTTTTGAAAACTTGGTTTTTATGTGCACATGTCACACACTCACATGTGTTTCCGTAAGCCTTCCTTAAGCCACCTTAATGCACTCATGTCTGTGAGCATACATATAACCACACAACTACACATAAATACACTAGCATATGAACATATACATCTCCGCTCACAAGTATACTTGCTCATACCAATATATAGACATGCACCTCATCATACTAGCTTAGGCACTCAAACGGCTCAGCAAGCCTACCATAGGCCCTCTTTAATTACCTGTATTCCCCAAGTACACATTCACATACAAGTGCACCAAAAGTGCAAATACATAGGCACAAGCACTTAACTCCATTGGATAGCATCTTAGCACAACATGAACATGCATTTCCATACTAGTTCAAGTTCACCTTACAAGTACTTCATTACACACACATACATGCCTTGGTAAGCCTACCATATGTCACACCCCACATAGGCCCTAGCCTGTGCACTTAAAGTGCCATTATGGCTCAACCATGATCATTATTCTCACTAAAAATTTGTACTCTTAAGGCTAAGGCCCAGGAGGTGCCCCAGGAGTCTAATCAAGAAGTTTTAGGTCATTATTTGCATCACAAGGCAAGGCTTATTTAGTTACTCGAAACTCAAGGCAAGATATGTATACCTTCATGATTAAGAGTTTCGGGTGTGTGCTCATCAAGTGTGGCATTCCAATGCAAGCAACCAAAAAGCCCATATCCATTTGATTTTTTTAAAAACACAAGCTTTACAAGTCATATGCACACTCGGCACAACAAAACATTAAGAACCGAGGGAGGTTCACACACTATGGTCAAAACATGAGTACTCAAAGCTCATAAGTACAACATATGCTTTCATTCATAAAATATGCATAAAAGGCTTAGGCCATCCGAGGCTCATTCATCCATATATACATCAACCTATTACCAAATTACTTGGGACATCATCAAAAGTATTCAAAATACAAAACAACACCTACTTGTGCATTACAAGCCTATGTACTAATAATACCCGAGAGCTTAAGGGTATAATACAAAACCAAAGTTTGTAGGAAGATGCCTACAACCATGCTGATGGCGTTGGGTTGGCCATCGTTTGTGTTCCCGCCGTGGCTCCACGACGGGGGTAACAGGGACCTCCTGAGGAATGTCGTGCGTTGCCG